>JAIUZE010016586.1:0-59811 GCA_022085475.1 Heliosperma pusillum
AAGTTTGGTTAAAGAACCATTTCCAGATGAAAGATCTGGGTGAAGCACAAAGAATTTTGGGGATCCGTATCTACAGAGATAGATCACGACGGAGGTTATCCCTCAGTCAGGAGTCTTATATAGATAAGATTCTTGAGAGGTTCAGCATGACCAACTCCAAGAAGGGGAACCTTCCAATGATTTCTGGGATGCAGTTGAGTAAATCTCAGGCACCAAAGACATCGGAAGAGGTCGAGCGCATGAGTCGGATTCCTTATGCATCAGCTATATGATCGATCATGTATGCCATGATATGCACACGTCCAGACGTGGCATTGCATTGAGTGATGCGACACAGTCGTCCAGGCACAATCCAGGTGAAACACACTGGATAGCTGTTAAGAATATCCTTAAGTACCTACGGAGGACTAAGGATTGGGTATTGACTTATGGAGGTGACACCGAGCTATGCGCAATCGGTTACGCAGATGCTAGCTTCCAAACGGATCGGGATGACTCGAAATCTCAGTCTGGATTCGTGTTTACTCTTAATGGCGCTGCGGTCAGCTGGAAAAGCTCCAAACAAAATGTTATAGCAGATTCTACGACTGAGTCCGAGTACTATGCTGATTCAGAGGCTGCGAAGGAAGCTATATGGATGCGTCAGTTCTTACAGGGACTAACCGTAGTTCCTAGTTCGGATGACCCGATCACCATCTATTGTGATAATAGTGGTGCCATCTTCCAGGCTAAGGAGCCTAAGTCCAGCAACAAGTCTAGGCATGTACAACGGAAGGCTCACATGATCCGAGATTACGTGGAGCAAAGGGAGATAATGATAGACAAGATTGCTACGGATGATAACGTTGCAGATCCTCTCACTAAACCGTTAAGATATGATAAGCATGAAGGGCACGTTATTTCCATGGAAATTAAGCGTGTTCCTGAGTTGTATTAGTTGTTTTATATGGATTAGACACCTGTATCTTTTTCATAAAACTATTAATGAAATCATCGTTTTGTAATATATTTTGTTTTTCATGTGGGTTGTACTGACAACATTGAACACCACAAAGTGAACTGAATTACATTATATTTGTTTTGGGTCCGTAATTGCCTACATGAGCTGATAACTCTGGCAATTATTTTGTGACTTCGATTGATGGTGGGTTCAACGAGCCATAAGTCAAACTGTTGACTGATCGATCACAGATGCGAGTTATAATGATACTGCGCAGGACATTTTGTGACGACGTTATGGAGTCCTAAATGTTTCGGCACATTAGGTGCCAGGTCGTGGATAGGACATCCATAGTGTTCCTAGAGTCGATTCTTTTGACTATCGACTGTCTCTTGAGATAAAGGCAGTTTTTGGGTGACTTTGGTTTCATTCTCATGGTCGACCGTAACAGGAGGCTAAGTAGATTTTCACTGGGTCATTTCATACTGCGCTTGTATCTTCAAGATTCTAGTTAAAGAAAATATCCAACTTATCAGGATATGATATTCTCATGGGCACTCGAGGAGCTGTAACTAAATGCATGGCCATGCCTCGAATGAAGATTCGGTGTATCAGTGAAGTTACTCTCTAGTCGGGCGCGAAACCACTCTTGATACTGATCACTTGTCAACTACGACCTTTGTGAATACGGACTTTGCAAATTGGTTTACATTGAGTGGGAGAAATTTATTATGGATATGAGAATCGGTTATCGCACATACACTTGTACGGACAAGTGGGAGATTGTTGGAGCCAGGGTCCTCCACAGTTAGTGCAATAACATAAATAAATCTCTGTAGGTTCACAGGGTATACTTTGTATTGTAACCAGTTGATTAACGTTTATCGATAACGGTTGGCTTGCTAGATAAGTTTGACGTTATTGTCATACAGATGGCGGTGATCAACTGGTCCCTAAAAGTCACACCTATAGGATGTGTTTGAGAGATGTGATTATTTGAGAAAATAATCATATTGATGCCCTATTATATGACTAAAAGGTTAGTCAGTGTATTTGACTAAAAGGTTAGTCAATGTGATGATGAGACGATTATTTAATAATGATTAAATAAAGTTAGCTGAGACGAATTAACTGTAATTCGTAAAATTGAATATAAAAGGTTATATTTAATTATAGTATATAATATAAGCTAATTAAACATAAACCGTTATAATTAATTGGCAAATTATAAATATACGGATATTTATAATTAATGACGGATTATAATGTCGGTCCATGTAATACGAAGATTATAATATATTACATTATATTGGAAGCTAAAATAAACAAAAACGAATGTATCCAGATACACTCGGTTTTTAGTTAATGGGTAGTTAGTTTGAGGAGGAAAGAAAATCCCCTCATATTAAACCCTATATGTGCCGTGAGTTGCAGTGGGAGAGCAGGAGAATTTTCTAACCTAATTGATCTCTCTCTCTCACACTGCCTCCATCTCATCTGAACATCACACAACAGACAAAAGTTAACTGTAACTTTTGACAAAACTCAAAACCTTTTCTCATCAGTGAGATCGCGTAAGAGTTTCACTTTCTAGCAAAAGAAAAGGGTATTTCTCGGAGCATTTTGGGTGCAATGATTAGGAGGATATCTGCTTTGATATCTCTGTTCTTTACGCCAATTGCTAGGACCGGAGGTTGATTTCTATATCTCTATATTTTATATCGTTTTCATATCTATGACTTGCAATTCATATTATATAATTTTGTTTTAAACCTAAATTTTATGGGGATGTAAACAGTTATTTCCCACAAATCTTGTGTTGTCAACCCTGCAGTTTATAGATGATGACTACAACCCATATGAAGAGCATGAATGGATAGATGAGGGTGGGGGATATTCTGAAAAACTCTTTAGAAATGGTGAGTTATATGAGAATAAGGTATTTGGTGCTATTAGGTTGAAGCCTTGGCAGCTCTTTATGGATAAGAAGCATTTCAAGGATGCCTTAAGAGACTATTGTGTGCAAGAGGGGTTTCACTTGGTTGTTGTGAAAGCTGAATGTGATAGATATACAGCAGACTGTGCTACTGCAGACTGTGGCTGGAGAATACATGCCAGTGTACTCCCTGATGGCACAACATGGGCAATCAAATCAATAAGATGCCCAGACCATGGATGTGAGGGTTTGAGAACTAAGAACCCTATGACAAACTGTAAATGGGTGGCAAAGAAACTAATTGAAGATATAAGGGCTAACCCTGCCATTTCTGCCAAGTCAGTTAACAAGTTGTTAATTGAGAGGTATGGACTGGAAATGCCTAACTCTTCTGTCTACAAGATGAAAGACATTGCCTTGAAGGAAATCAATGGAGGGCATGATGAGTCTTATAGACTATTATGCCAATATTGTGAGATGGTTAAGCTTACTAATCCTGGTAGTATTGCTTTGGCATCTAGATCTACTAACCAAGATGGTCTCCTTCAGTTCAAGTCAGTATTCATTTCCTTTCATGCTCAGTTCACTGGCTTAATCAGAGGATGCAGGAGTCTCATTGGAGTTGATGGTGCTCACTTGAAAGGGAACTATGGGGGGGTCTTGTTATCTGCAGTAGCCCTAGATGGAAATAATGAAATATTTCCTATAGCTGTAGCAATTGTGGATTGTGAAAACAAAGACAACTGGTGCAACTTCTTCTTGCAACTAAAACAGATTGTCAGTAATAGTGGAAGGGATGATTGGACTATAATTTCTGATAGGCAAAAGGTATGCAACTTGTCTACTGTTATATTTTGTATCTGTACTATGTATGACTTATTAAATGACTTTCTTTATGTAACTTGTATTTGTACTTATTAAATGACACTCTTTATGTGGAAATGTAGGGTGTTGAGCCAGCCTTAGAAACTGTGTGGCCTGAGGCATACAGAAGGTTTTGTGCTAGACATTTGTGCAAGAATTTTAAGCAAGATCACCCTGGTATATTAATGCATCAGCTATTCTGGAGAGTAGTGAATGCCACATCTGAATTTAGTTTCAAAAAAGCTCTTTAAATGGTGGTCCAACATGGAGGATTGGGGTGTGGCAGATGGTTCCTTGATTTGGGTGACAAAGAGCAGTGGGCTAAGCATAAGTTTGAACCCGGACTTTGTTGTGAAGACAACACAAACAACTTTGTAGAAAGTTTTAATAGTACTTTTGGAGTCCATAGACTCAATCCAGTTTTGAGTCTACTTGAAGGTAAAAAACCTAGTTCATTGTTGCAATTGTTTGACCTTGTTATAAGTATTGTTTCAACATAATGAATAGGCTGAAGGTAAATGACTTAATGCTGGTTTTTAAATTGTGCTAGGTGTGAGAAGGATGGGCATGGTTAGGCATGCTTCTAGGCAAGCAGCAGCTGACAGTTGGCCATATGATGGGATATGTCCCAACATAATGAATAGGCTGAAGGTCCTAAAAAAGGACTCCAGGACATGCCATGCTTTTCCATCTGGAAATGGTGAGTTTGAAGTGCGTGATGGTGGTTCATTTCTGCCTGTCAATTTAAATCTCAGAACCTGTAAATGTGGAGCTTGGCAGATAAGTGGAATCCCTTGTAAGCATGCAATTAGAGCCATATTGGAGTCTGGTAGGGATCCAGCCCATTATGTAAGTGAATGGTTTAGTGTTAGAAGGTATAAGGAAGCATATGGGTTGAATATCCACCCCATTGCAGACTCAGATCAATGGGAGACCTTCAATGTCCCTACATTAGAACCTCCAACACTTAAGAGGTCTATTGGTAGGCCAGCTAGAAATAGAAGAAGAGAGCCTGGTGAGCAAAGGAAGGGAAAGAGGTCAATTGTCATTAAGTGCAAGAAATGTGGATGCATGGGACACAACTCAAAAACGTGCAAAGGTGGATACACTACAAAGGAAAGGGAGCAACTTCAAGGAAAGGTTACTAAAAAACACACAAAAAAATGTCAGCCATCATCATCAAGGCTCAATTTTCCTTCATTGAATGATTTAGAAGCATTAGTCATGGGAACCCAGGCATCAACTTCATCTACACTTTTGCCTAACAGTCATGGTCAGTCAACTTCAGCTACAGCTACACCCACACAAGCAACTACAACAAATAACCAAGGACAACAAAAGAGAGGAAGGAAAAGGAGGTTGATAACTGAAGACTCATGAAGCTGGTCACTGAAGAAAGCTTAAGTAAAACTGTATCCCTTTTTGCTGCAAACTGAATATTTGCAAACTAACAGTCATGGTCAGTCATGGGATTCGTCTTTTTTTGTGATGTACCAAATTGTAATGGCAAATACAGTGTACTCCCTTTTTGCAAACATGAAGAAATCATTCTCATATTTGGCAATATAATCTTAGTTTTTTATGAAAAACAAGTGTAAATTCAAGTCTCAATTCATTTCATTTCATTAAAACCAGAAAATTACATCTTATAAACAATAGCTATTACAATTGCTACAATCATAAATCCAGTCACCTTAACATATAACTTAAGAACATTGACTAATTCCACCAAATCTTTCTTCAAATTTTTAAGATCTTCATCTCTCTCTTTAGCACTTGACCCATCTTCCTCTTCATATCATTTCTTCAAATCTGGACCTTTATTAAGCATGACATGATTTTCAGTCACCCAACTAACGAATACATTGCAATCCGGACATTTAAAATATGCTTTTCGTGGGTTGCTCGCAGACCCGGATATCTTGATTATAGCATTTCGTCCACAACGATTACAAGGTTGGTTATGGAACTCCATACCTACCATTGGTTGATTTTTCCAATTTGAGGAAGAAGACATAACTTGGTTTGTAAAATTATGGGGGGAATGATAGAAAAATAACAAAATAGAACAAGCAAAGAATAAGGAAGATGAAGATGTGGAGAATATGAAAAATAAGATTTGAGAATAAAGATAGAGATAATAAATATAGAGGGAATAATTGAAAGGAATTGGAGGGAAAAATTGGAGGGAATTGTGGGGAAAATGATAGGGTCAAACAAGTCAATAGAAAAGCCAAATAAGCTGCCCAGTCAACAAGCCATAAGTGCCACATCAGCAAGTTAACGTTGATAATTGACGGATTAAGAGTTAATGGTCACGCCAATTAAAACTAATGCAATTAAGGGTTACCAGAGATGTTTTTTAGAAAGGAGGGTTACCATGTGGGATCTGAAAAAACACAGGGTTACCTTATAGAAAAACCCTTTATTTTTTGAGATTGATGTACCCCTTCATTAGTTAGCCATTCTGCGCACTTATTAAGCCACGTTCTTTTCAGCTTAATTTCAGCTCGTTTTAATTTCACTTCGACTCTATTTAACACGGTTTAGTTTAGCTTTAGCCAGTTCAATTCAACTCATCTTTTCACAAAATTAAGTCTTACTTCAACTTCATTCACTTCAACTCGGCTCCATTCAATTTAGTTCAATTAAGCTAACTTCCATTTAACTCAGTTTAGCTCCTTTCAGCCGAAAAGAACAGGGTCTTAGTCTCTATGTACACATGTTGAATATCCGATTGCCAGTCCGTGTCAAAAATGAGCGACTTCATGAAACCTTCCACTACTTTCGAGTCTATGTGGACCATAAGAAATGGAAACTTTCTGTCAATTGCTACAAGAAGCCGACATCGAAGCGCCATTAATTCCACTCTCGTCACATATGCGACACACAGCTTTTCCGAGAAGGCCGCAAGGATCCGACCACTAGAATCCCGGAAAATACCTTCAGTCCCTGTTACTCCCCGGTTAGAGCGACTCAGCAAACGAACACTTCCTTGGCAACATGGGTCGTCTCTGAATCCTCACCAAGCTCTAATAACATTAGTCATCACCCTATCGTGTATAATCAACCATAAGAACATCCTCATTTGTTGAGGCACCCATGTCTTCCAAGGCAATTTCTAATGAGGTTCCGTCTCGGAACTCGGTGCACCTTGGATTACACTAATTACATACTTCGTATTTAATTGAAAAATACCTTGAAGACGTTCCATTCCAATAAAAACGATCATTATATTCCTCCCCAGGTTGCACTTCGTAGGAAGCAATGGTTTGGAGCACGTTACTCGTAAAGAAACCCGCAAACACTTCATATTTCTAATCCGACATCGCATCCCACATATACGCCACTGAAGCCTCTGCAAGGCTTTGAGGAATTGAAAGAGGCGTTAGGCTTGCGAGGGGTACTTCAAAAGCCCAGTGATGTCGCCAAAAACTAGTCTTTTCTTTATTACCAACTGATGCGCCTAATCCATCTTTAAGCACGTCAACCACCTCAACGATTCCTTTCCACGCATTTAAGCTACCGCTTTAGCTTTAAACATGTCGAGATCGCATATATTGTACCCTTACAACATTTATTACGGATCACCCTTTCCTATAACGCATTAGGTTCGGTCAACAAGCGCCAGCCCAGTTTTGCCATGAATGCGACATTAACCTCTCGCATCGAACGACTTCTTAATCCACCATCACTCTTCTCTCTCGTCACCATGTCCCAAGAGACACGGCTTAAACTCCTCGAGTCTTGGTCACCTCCCATAAAAATCGCCTTGATTTCTTATCCAGATCATCACATAGACTTCGGGGCAGTTTAGAGGTCTGCATCGCATAAGCTGGTATGGTCGTTTAAGTAGATTGGATGAGAGTTTCACATCTCGCAAGCGATAAGTTTTTGGATTTCCATCCAGAAAATCATTTATCTACTATCGTGGCAATGAAGTCGAAAGTGTCCTTCGTCACACGACCATTGATTGTGGGGATGCCAAGTTACACCCCTAGATCATCTGTCTGCTGAATGTGAAGTTCCGTTGTAATCAAGGAAGCTAAGCTCTCATCGACATTGGCAGAGAAAAAGACCTTGGATTTAGCATGACTCACCGACTTACTCGAGGCTTGTTGGCATAAGATATTCAAGCATTTGTTTATAATTCTAGCATGATCAATAGAAGCCTCACCAAAGAGGATGACGTCGTCGGCAAAAAACAAGTGTGATAATGTCGGAACTTGCCTACTTGAAGGGAAGCCTCTCCAGCGACCACTGCTGATTTCTTGTTCAATTAGTTGGCTTAATTTTTCCATACACATTGTAAATAGATATGGGTAAAGAGAGTTGTCTTCCCTTATGCCTCCGGTAGAAGTGAAACTCGGAGCCTTCTCCTCATTCCAAAGAACACTAAGAGATGAAGCTCTAAGTTACGCAAAGAGTGTGTTCTATAAACGGCCATTCAAGTTTATCATAGGCCTTTTCAAGGTCCAATTTAAAGGCCATAAAACCTCGCCTACCTTTCTTTTCTCTCATTGAATGTAACACTTCTTGGACAATTATCACGCTATCTGAGATCTGTCGTCTAGGACGAAACTCGTTTAGACCTGATTAATAAGAATGGGTAGCACCGGTTTTAATTGATTAACGATCATTTTGGTGATTATCTTGTACGTCACATTACATAAACCAATGGGTCGAAATTGGTTCACTCTGCTATGTCGATCCACCTTGAGGATTAAAGCTATAAAAGTCTCCGCTAAACCCTCTGACAAAATTCTCTCATGAAGCAAATTTAAGACGGTCTGGCAAAGGCTCAGATGAACAATATTCCAGTGGAACTGGTAGAATAAGGCCTGAAATCCATCCGAACCGGGGGCTTTGAATGGTGACATCTGGTTCAAGGCACATTGAACTTTCCGTGATCGAGTATTCGCGGTCCAGTAGTTTACCACCTTCTCCGCTGCTCAGTTGGGGAAAAAGTTCGATATCGAGGCTAGTCAAATTGCACGACGAGGTTGGTCCAGCAAACAGATTATGGAAAAAATCAAGTACAAGTTGTTTGATAACCGAGTTATCCCAAAACCAGTTCTCATCATCATCTTGGAGGCTCTCGATGCGGTTCCTTTTCCGACGAATAATCGTGCTAAGGTGGAAGAGTTTTATGTTCCTGTCCCTGTCACAAATTTGTTCCATTTCGATTTCTGAAACCACAAGAGTTCTTCTTCTCTAAGGATCTCACCAAGTTGTTGTTTAAGTATAAGTTCCAGCTTAAATAGGAATCGTGATCCCCTAGAAAGAATCCTTTGAACGCCAAGAAGCCGTCTCTGAAGACTCCTTTTCTTCTCGAGGATATTATGGAAAATTTCCTTTTTTTTCATTTTTGGAGCATCCCCGCAAATTGTTAGATGAAAGGAACCAATGGCTTGTCACGCCTCCAGTGATCTTGAACAAAATCCGTGAATTTGTCGTGACACATCAACGCATCTTGAAATCTGAACGAGCGAAGAGCTCTCAAGAGTGGCAAAACCCGTAGTACTAACAATGAGTCAATGAGAGGACAATGATCGGATTGGTTTTGAACTAGATGTCGAAGTGATCCTTCCTCAAATAATATCCTCCAGTTCGAATTACACATAGCACGATCAAGATGAGCCCATTGACTGGTTTCAGGCGAGGACCCATGACTCCAAGTGTGATTTGGGCCCTAGTAATCTAAATCAATCCAATCATTCCCCTTACACCAAAAATTGAACTTGTTGTAGCTTGTTGTAGCGCGCTTCGTGGTGTCACTCTGACCATTCCTTTCACGGAGAAACCTAGTGTCAATTAAAATCTCCCATGGCAAGCCAAGGTTGACTGTGGGTTCTCGTAGAGCATTCAAGATCATGCCATAGTTCATCTTTTTTTGTAGAGTATGGGCTAACATACACAGCCGAGAAGAACCACCTCGAGATTTCCGTCGTGACATGTTGTGGATGGTGAATGACAGGCACCATAATAATATTTTCGAGTTTTCAAAAAAAGACAAATCCCCCCCCACCACCATCCGTAAATCCTTCTGCACCAACTCTTGTTTTGCCTCCGTAGTTGACAAGGTCACAAACTCGTTGAGCAACATCACCACTGTTATTGGTCTTAACTTGAGGGTTATTAATTCTAATTAACTTCTTAAGCATAGAAAACGGGGCTGCATGCACCTTGTACATTCCACGTCATAAGACTCAACGCGGGTTGGTTGCAAAGTTGGTTAGGATATCGATCCATAAAACAATCTGGTAAGAAAGGAACAGAGGACAAAAAAGCCTAAGATATTCTCATTAAAGCTCGCATTACCTGCGAGGCTAGCTTCACGGCCAGAAGAAGATTTGGTCGCATCGATCTTGACGGGAGAATTGCATCGATTTACACTTATCATTAAGAATATCAACGGACTTGTGAACATTAAGGTCGGTACGCACATTGGTGATGTTACAAAGAGGGATAGAGGAGGTCGGAATGCCACAAGACGTGTCTGGGGGACTCGGTACTGGGAGAATGGTGGGGGAGCATGGTGGGGGAGAGTGGGGTTGACAACCTGACGACTCAAATTTTTTCAATATTGCGAAGGACCCGACACGCTAAGTTATTTTTAATCAAAATATCTTTCGAAACTGCGTTTCTTTGGGACTTGAATGCGTGAGATCAAGATATTGAGTTTTTCAATGTTGACTCTTTCAAAGGCATATATGATATTTGAGTTTTAGAAGGAATAAGACTCTGAGTGGTCGTTGAATTTGACAATATTCCTATAATCTTTTGTTATTCTTTTGGAATAGGATCATCTTTGTTAGCTTGATTTTTGTGATCTTTGAAAATATTGCCATCAATTTAAGAGATTGTTTATTGTTTTGGAAATCTTCCCTATGCAAGATATTTGGCTTAGTGAAAATTTCCCGCGTCGACTGGTAGCTAAATATACATTTTCCGTCGCTAAATATCAATTGCGACTACATTTGCTACTATTCTTAGGTAGTCGTTAAAAGGTATGTCGCCAATTCAGTGACATACTTAGCTACTAGATTCAGCGACTAATGTAACGACTCTCCTTACGGTAGCTATTTTTGTGACCACGTTTGAGACTAACGTATGTGTAGCTAAATAAGCTACCAAAAAGGTCTTGTAGCTATTTTTAAGACCACTTTTGAGACTAACATATGTGTAGCGAAATTCGTTACCAACAATGTATTGTGCTATCTTTGAGACTAACATAGGTGTAGCTAAATCAGCTAACAAATATTATTGTAGCTATTTTAGAGACAAAGTTAGTTGTAGCTGTTTTTGCGTCAAATTAATTTGTAGCAAAATTGAGATAATTTGAGACGGATATGCATGTGTAATTGATTACGAGATGGTACGATTAGTAGCTAAACATGGTATCTCATTTAGATACTAACGATTTTTAAGTAGCTAAGCTAACATTAAAATGTACAATAGCTAAAACGTCTTAATCGTACCTAACTAGTAAAAACCAACAAATAATCAAACCAATTTTTATTATCTCAAAACACAAATACATTTTCTATTACCATTTAAAAATACAAGAACAAACACCTCGTTCGAAAATACAAAAACAAGCACATGGTTCAAAAAACGTAAAGAAAACATGCGATGCAAAATCACAAAATATTTCTTAAAAACTTCAAAATATATGAAATGTGTAAATAAGAAGTCAAGACATTAGTACCGATGAGAAAAAAATTCCGGAGTCTTCATAGAGAAGTCACTACATTATAGTGCCTCTGACATATGCACCATATCCTTCTTCATATCTAAAAGCATCATTTAAAATTCTCGCTTTTCTTTTTCACCACTCTCCTTATACTTCTTCAGTTCTTCTTCGTCTTTGTCTTATATACCATGGCCTAAGACGCTTTGCAGCTGTAACACCCGCAAATTTGGTAACATAAATTTAATAATATTTCATTATTATTGATTAGTCTTAGACTAGAATTTTAATTATTGGGTTATATCCGTAACTATTCCGTCAATTCCGAGCTCATAATAGGGTTCTGCTCGGAAATTCAAGTGGGTAGAGTCCCAAGTGAAGGTTGGGCCTTCTATTTCCCTTAATCCACCAAAACTAAACTCATTATCTCCCTTCACCTCTCATTTTTCAGCAAACATACCACCTTCATCTTCCCCACTAGAACCCTAGACCTCCATTTTCACCCATAAAACTTTCAAACTCAAAATCACCATAACTTTCTCATCTCTTACTCTTTTTATTTGACTCTTGTTCCATTCTTCCCCTTTCCTCTTTCTCTTTCTTTTAAGGTAAGAAAGACTCTTGCTTGTACAATTTCGTTTTTCCATCTTTTCTTAAAGCTTGAGTTTATCTCAAGGTTGAATTTTCTTGTAGGAGGAGATCTTCAAGACCCGGAAAAGGATTATTTTCTTATTGAAGAGGAACTCGAAGAGTGAAGAGCTAGAAAAGGTAACGTAAACGGGTTACTCGGTGTCATATCTTATGTGTTTTATGTGTTTAGGATAAATTTTTGTATGAAAGATGATTTCTTTATGTTTTGCTAGTATGAAATTGTGACTACAACTTATTTACTTGTTGGAATTCATCTCATATGCTTAAACTTGTGGAATTTAGTAGTATTGATGCTAAACCCCTCTTGTAATTGTTTAAACTTGTATCTAATATCTTAAATGATAGCCTCATGATGTTTTAATGTTGTATGAAATAGTTTATTACTTACATGTTGCCTTAAATGATGTTTGGTGATGAATTATCTTGGTAAATGCAAATGGGTATGAATTGATTGACTTGAAAATGATGTTTTAATGATATATCAATTATAACACATTATCAATTAAATACATGTCATTATCAAAACATAGTTTAACAATAATTGGTACAAGATTCTTAGTCTTTAACTCTTTTGACTAAGGGCATTATAATTTAGGTAATTAGTGCCCAAGTTCTACGTATTTGTGTGTAATAGAAAGCTTGTTACGTTGATGTTAGTTGTCTGGTTTGAGGAAATTATTAATAAATTTTCTAATTGTCTCCTAATTAGTGTAGGTCTCTTATTTTAGAGTGAAATAAATATATATAAAGATCCTAATATTAGTCGAGATTAATGAAGGAGGTGGAGATAATATTTGTGACCACAATCTTATGAGAGTCAATTTGTGAGGTTCCCTCCGGAGAGGAAGCTTCAGTTTGTTCCGGGCTCAAGTAGATTGGTGTTCTTTTGAATTTGGAGATCGAAGGAGTATGTTTGGATCTTACTGGCATCAAGATCATTTGTCCTTCATCTCGTCTAGGTAGTCTCTTTTGTCCCTTTGAGATTACTATATTTGTTGGTAGAATTGAGTTTACTTTTGGCTCTTAGTATCGTGTTAATACAGGTCTACTTTTGTACTATTATCTCCACAATAGTGAAATATGTTCTCCTTCAGGGTGGACGTAGCCAGTTATTTTACTGGTGAACCACGTTTATCTTTGTGTCATCTTTATTTTTTATTCGCTATATTTTGTTCTTATCACCTTAATCAACTAACTATTGGGTAACGGGAAGCCTCTGTTACAACTATTGGTATCAGAGCCCAACATTTAAACTTGGGTCTCTTCTGCTTTCGCATTGTGTTTTTGGCGTTATTTTTGTATGTTAAATCATAGGTGAAAAGATGTTGAGAGCGAATATTTTGAAAGTTGACATGCTTTTGGGTTTGGTTAGCTTAAGTGAGAAAGGTAGTGTTGACGGTAATTTGGAGTCTACTCCTGTACGTGTCGAGTTACAAGGTTCTCAAGGCAAGTTACAGACATTTGTTTTTTGTGCCTCAGTGAGGCGATTTGGGCTCTAGGTGCAGCTGTTTGGGTTCTTGAAAAAGAACTGTTTGGATCTCGAAAGGGGTCATTTGAAACTTCGACGGGAGTTTGTTCTCTGGAGCTTTTGGGTTAACCTTGTTAGTCTAACCATTTGTACCTTTAATGGAGGTACTTTGTGCTCGCTTCGAATGTTGTTTTTGGTTTCAACTTGAGTTTTGTTGCCTTGGTGTAGGCATGTTTGTGGTGGTCATGACACCTAGCTAGTATACTCAAGTGAGACATTTGTTTTGTTAGTGGCGTTGGTGTCCTTTCGGGACAATTTGGTACGACGGTACATTTGGCCATGATTCTGTTTGGAGGAGATTTTGTTTGGAATATTGTGTGTATTGTTTTATTACACCGTTCCATCATTATTGACATTTGGGTATCTCATATATTTGTGTTGGCGTTTGGTAGCTTTTGTCCTCTTCAGAGTGTTTTTATGTTTGGCCTTCCTGTTGGTATTGGGTACATAGTACGTTGGTAGTTGCAGCTTGCTACATTTCGTAATTTGTGCACTTGGTCACGTATGTTGCAGACTTGGTTCATTTATCCATTTTGTGGGTTGTTGATAAGCAATATTTTAGTATCGTTTTTGTCATTATTTATACCTTTATTCGACTTGATTTTGTGTGCTTTAATTGATAATTAGCTCTTTTTTTTTTTTATCTTGTTTGGTAATTAGTTGCGTAATTATAATTATTATAAATAATTGTTATTTTGGTAGAATTAGGTATTGTTTTTGTTATTTAATATTTACCGGCGGCGGTTCGAGAATAAAGCGCAAGATGGAGAAGTAAAAGAGTAAAGCGAGCCAAGGAAACCGAGTTAAGACGGGTCAATCTCTAAACGAAGCAAAGTCAATGGTCGAATTGACCTTACCATATAATCTAGTGTTACCAGTTACCAGTTACCAGTTACAACCACCATTGTGGTCACCAAATAAACCATCTACCATTTTCATCATCATATTCAGAACACCACCATATACTCACTGCCACCATCTCCAACCACTCTCATCAGTCACCACCATTCATCCACTACATCATCACCATGCATCATGAGCTTTATCACTTTTCTATTCCCCTTGCCCAATTAAATTAAATCGGCCTCCACCATAGCCTGTCTTGAGCACTCAACGCCGTGAACCAAACCCAGTTCCGCTCTTGCTCCCGCGCCTCAGCAGATGCAACACCTCCCACCACGAGCTCCGACGCCAAACAGCAGTTCAGGCGCCATCCTCTCCCCTGCATTTTCACCGTGACACACTCCGTCGCACGACACCAGCAACCCATTTCAAACACCAATGGGACCATCGTGCTCCTCCACCTCGCATCACCAACTCGCGCCATCAATGGCGGCTAGGAATCGAGCGCACTGAAACCTCATTTGAAGCCACCATGGCAGGAGCCTAGACGACCACATCTCCTTCATTCATCAGTCCTCAATCGGTTCGACTCGATTACGACATCGAAACAGTAGCAGCACCACCACCGTGTGTTCGCCTCCTCATTTACCAGGAGCTTTTGATCTCCGCATATCCCCATGAACTCGAACAAGAGAATCAATTTTGTTATGAAGCCACCGGACGAAATAGAGTCGTTGCCGGGTGAAATTGTACCCGGTCGGGCGAAGTTTATGTTGCTGCCGGGTGTAATCTAGGTAGCACGGACACTCCTCTGGCTTAGCCGTCCCGTGTCGGACACACGGACACCAATAAGGAATGAGAGGTTGTAAGATTAAAAAAGATCGATTAGAAGATGATTTTGGGTGGAAAATGAGAATAAATTATACTCAAACTCAAATTTTACATTCAATTATTTACATTTAATATCAAATAGTAATACAAAAATAAAATCGTACGTTATTTATAACTATAAAATATATATTTTATTAAATTTAAATGCCGTGTCCCGTGTCCTAAATTTCACGAGATGCCGTATCACGTGTCCGTGTCCGTATCCGTTTTGGTGCTACCTAGGGTGTAATCTCAATTGACTCTCTTTGAGTTAGTCGAATTTTATATGTGGAGCCTTCATTTTCTTTTCTGAAGTGTTGGTGACTTGGTGGGCTGGGTTGTTCTTTTTGGGCCGTGAGTCCCGTGACATTACGCCAAGCTGCTATTCGACGTCGATAAATTACTAAATAACGTCGACAAATGTAATGAACTTCCTAATTTGCCCCTCATTATATTATCTCCAACATAAACCACACCATTTAAAAAAAATCTAAAATAACTAAAAAATATTTAGGAGGATTATAATAGCATCGTCATCTTTTTAATAACCGTTTCAATTCCGTCACCAAAATCAAATACGAAAGTAATCTAAACTAATTTTTTTTATTAATTTTGTAGATTTAGGAGGAATAAAATATAATCGTCATTGTTTGAACGAATTTGTGTACAACGGACTAGTGTAGAACGATCCACGAGGCTAAAATCATATTAAGAGTGATCTACGTCGGTAATGTTTATTTTGATAAAAAAAAAAAAAAAACTGGACGTGAATAGTACACGTCTGGACCTAGGTCTAGACGTGAGTAGTACACGTCCAGTCCTAGGTTTGGATGTGTATTATTCACGTCCACGCCCAGACCTAGGTGTGGACGTGTACTATTCACGTCAAGTTTTTTTTTTTTTTTTTTTTTTAAATTGTGTAAAAAAAGTATCATTTTTCGATATCGTTACTAGCTTTATCGTGGTTACGTCACCGGTCGAGAGATGATGAAAACCGTCTTGATCGGAAATTGCAAAGAATTTACAATTGATTTACGATTTGTTTGATTACGTTGTCATGTTAAAAAACGTCTAATTTTATTTTTTTTCAATAAAAAACGACTTTTTAAAAAAAAATTAAAAATTATTTTTTATTTAGAAAAAAAATTAAGGTGAGTGTAAAGTGGAAGGTTGGTTATGAGGGGCAAAGTTGGAAGTTCAATGCTAATTGTCGACGTTATTTAGTAATGTGTCGACGTTCTTTAACACGACCCTTTCAAATAAACTAGGAGTGGGCCTTTCGACCCACTGTGATCATTTAGTCTAGTTTGGCAATTTTGCTGGAGGAATATTTGACTATAAAAAGAAACTTGTAATTCCATTTTAAAGGGGCTCCCACTTTAGATTAGTTTAATTTACACTACAATTTCAGAAATTATGTGGGTTTCTCTTTCATATATTTCTCTCTTATTTCTTCTCCTTTAGATTAATTTAGCTAATTAATTGGATTCAAGATTGAATCTTTATCTAAGCAATTTCTAGATCTACCCTTAGTTGGTATGAATTTCTCTTTTCTCATATTTATTTATATTATTTATTATCAAGTTCTCATTTTTATTAGTTTAATGGGTAATTAGTTCAAGTTTCAATCTGTCTTACTTTAATCATGTTTATTATTACATTGTTATTAGTGGGTAATTTATTTAGTTTAGCTATGATTAGTGAGTAGTCTTTTGTTAGGTGAAAGGGAATTAAGATTCTTGAGTTAGCTCCACCATTGGACGATTAAGCTTCCATTTTTTTTTACCATTTTAGAGACTTGAATTAATCTTCCAAGAGTTCGTTGAAATATTCGGTTAGAGTGACAATTCGACTCGGTTAATTATAAATTTGACCGAGTAAGAAATTTCGAGGTCACACCTTTCTTGAGATGACTTTCTTGGCTTAGGAAATTAAGTTAAGGGTTGGTTGGGTTAGCTCGAGTCGAAAGACCGTCTCGCTCTCTTTCTCATTACCTTTTGTGGGTTTGATAGCTTTGTCGTCCTAGAAGCTAGTGATTGATTCAACTCCCTAACTCCCCATAACTCAGCCCCTTAGTTAGTCGTCTTATCTTTATTCTTATCGCTTGTTTATTTTATTTCTCGCTTTAGATATTCAAACTTCTCAATTTGATCAACTAGACTAAATCTAACCAAAACAAATTGACCAATCCTAACCGTCTCTGTGGATCGACCTCCTTACCCTATTACATTCATTACTTTGGTATTGAGTTTTATAAATTTTGTTTGGTCAAGGAGTGCGCGACAAACCCCTCATCAGTTGTGTTCAAGTCAAAGTGGAGACTACTGGGGCAGGTAGTGACTTGCGAATCGATCCTCGTGAAGCTGATTTTGGTTCTTCTTAGTTTAGTTCCTATTTGAATAATTCAAGTCAAGGTGGAGATTGTTGTGAATTTGTGTTGACAAAGGACGTAGCTATGCCAAAAAGAAACGTGCATTAGTAACTCAGATCAAGTGTTAGTTAAACGCACTTCTGATGCTAATATTGTTCTACGTAACATGTTTCACTACGTGGGGTTTAACATTAATTGGTACAAGATTCTTGCTCTTTGACTCTTTTGACTAAGGCCATTATCATTTAGGTAATTAGCGCCGAAGTTCTATGTATTTGTGTTTGTAACACTCGTAATCTTAGCCGTCGTAATTTAATAATATTATATTAATATTAGTTAGCTTAATTTTAGATTTAGAATATAACTTAGTCTTCTGTGTCTAATTTAGCAAATCCGAGCCCGTTATTGGATTCTACTCAGAATTTCATGTGAGCTACGCCTTGTGTCACATATTGGGACTTCTCCATTCTCTACTCACTCAACTTGGCCCATATTCTACTCATTTTTCACTCACAAATCTCAGCACTATTCATCACCGTCCTCACCAAATCAAAACCCTATTCTCACCATTGTTGAACCTTAACCCTCTCATCACAAAACCTCACACAACTCACTCATTCCTCACTCAAGTCTCTTGATTTTTAGTCTAATCTTCCTCTATCATCCTCCTATACCTTGTTTGGTAATAAAGTTACCATCTTGCTCATTTTCAATTTTTCCATCTTTCTCAAGGATGAATTTTATTCATCTTTTGTATCTTTGTGTAGGTGGAGGCCTTCAAGATCCCGGCAAGGATTACTATCTCGTGGAAGAAGACCTAGAAGTCGAGTGAAGACGCAAAAAGGTAACGGTGAAGGGTTACTCGATATCAATATGTGTTTTAATGTTTTAATCGTAGTTTTAGTTAGGAAAGATGTAATCTATGCCTTAATTTCATGATGAAATGTGCTAGTTGTTCTTTCATATGTGTGAATTCATCTTCTATGCTTATCTTTCACTAATCCTATGCTAAGTTACATTCAAGTTGTTAATTATGCTTATCTACCATGTTTGAACTTGAGTTGGGCAATAAATGTGCCTTGGTTTGCTTTAATTGGTTTTACCCAATGATTGGTGATGATTAAGATGCATTAAATGTGATTTGTTGTTGGTAAATGAGGTTGGAATTGGATGGGTATCATAGGAGTTGAGTTTTGGTTGTGTTGAAGCTGATTTTCGTGTTTGTTGTCCCAGCCGGCCGACCGGCCGCCGGTCACCCAACCGGCTGGGAACCCCTCTGATGTGAATTGGACATTTTGTGTGATTTTAATGTTGCGTGAATCCCAGCAGGCCGACCGGCCGCCGGTCCACCCAACCGGCTGGGAATGTCTGTAAGTTTGGTTATTTTTGTTAAGGCTGTGAGTCCCAGCCGGCCACCCGGCAGCCGGTCCAACCAGCTGACACTCTCCCCTTTCCCATTTTCTTCACTTTTCTCATTTGGCCTATGACCCCAGCCGGGTAGCCGGCAGCCACTCACACCCACCGGCTGGGGATCCCCTGTATTTTATGGTTGTTGTTTTGTGTTGCTGAGCCAGTCGGGTACCCGGCAGCCGGTCCCCCTGACCGGCTGGCAGCCCCTGTGATTCTTCCTCATTTCTTTTCCATATGCCTTCACATATAATAGTTTGTTTGGTTTGTTTATCTTATAAACTTACGTAATAACATTAAATATCCATGTTTAGAATATATGATATCTCACATGCTTATATCACATGTGTTGGACCTATTTTATAGTTTTGATAATGACATGTATATACTTGATAATGTGCTTTAATTGATATATCATATGCATGTAATTGTGTGGTTTAGTCTTATCATAGCTAACAACAATTACAAGAAAGGAGATCAAAGTTATAGGAGCTTAAGGCATAACTTTGAAGATTTCCGTGAGATAAAGTTATAGGAGCTTGAGATATAACTTTGGAAGTTCCTATACAAAGTTATAGCTATTCTGGTTATAACATTGAAGAAACAATTCAAGCAAGATCTACTTCAAATAACACAAGACTCAAGATGGAGGGTCTTTGTAATCAAGATGAAGAGATGATCCATATAGTGAAGATCTTTGTAAAAATTAGATAGTATAGGTCGTCATTCGCTAACTAATTAATTAGAGTGATTTTTATGTAAGTAAAGTTATGACTCACTTATAACTTTACATACTAAGTTCAAAGTTATAGCTTTAACCTATAACTTTGGATGATATAGTTGATGCATGATTTTGGAAATAAATCTTATAAATATTTTCAAAAAGAGAAAGAGTATTTTTATATATTTATCAAAAGCGTTAATAGATGATGTATTTATGAGATTCTATTGGTTAGTAATACAACTTATGAAGTGTCATGCTACCTAGGGTTTCTAATAAATTTTATCTCAATTTGTTGTTAACCTAATAAGCTCACCCAGTGGTTGTGCCACCTAGGGTTTCGTGAAACCTAGGGATTGTGCCTCCTAGGGTTGCGTACTCCCAGGATTTCGTGGTGATGAGGATTTCGGCCACTATAGGCACGTTTTCTTGTTTACCTTAACTTAGGATTCTAATAATATTTTTACAACAATATTTTGAGATATTAAAGATAAATATCTTTCTAAAAGATGAAGCAATAATATTTTGAGATATTAAAGATAAAAATCTTTCTTAAAGATAAAGTTAGGGTTTTAGATTTTATATCTCCTATGCTTCTACTATAAATACTCCTTCTATCTCAATCATTCACAACGACTTTTATACACTTGAGAGAATTTTATAAATTGATTTTAAAGCAAACTTTGAGCAAAATATTTATTATTTTTAGTGTTTGTTTTTCGAAAAAAGTCGTGCATCGTTCTTTATCAATCGCTCGTGTGAAATACGTTATTGGATAATAGTACATCACATAATCTTACTTATTCTTTAACGAGAATCCTTGTGAGTTATATTGTACTTTCTTATTAACGTAAGATAGTATAAAGTATTTAGCGATACTCACCTTGAGTTATAATCATAGTTGATAATACGAGTGGGTTGATATTTTTGTAATCCGGAGAAAGGTACTAAAGATTATTAATCGAGAATAGTGGACGTACGTTTCGATTTGTGAAACAGAACCATTTCAAAAATCACGCGTGTCTCTCTCCTTTTCGTTATTTCGTTACTTGCATTTACTTTGATTAATTAATTAGTTGATTTTAATCTATAGAATCAAATAATTAATTACATATCATATAAATCGAAAACGTGGGCCTAGTTTTTAATACTCAATTCACCCCCCTCTTTCGTATTCGATCAATAGACTCTTCAATTGGTATCAGAGCCTCGTGCTCTTGATTGCCTTATAGCAAGGAGTCTGATTCGTTTTTATCGTTTTATTTATTTATTTTCCGCTACATTTAATTTTATTTTAATGGATTCCAAACACTTAAAGTGTCCCGTATTCAATGGGAAGAACTATAGTTTATGGAAAAAATATTATGACCCATTACATAAAGGGTTACGACTGGGAGTGCTGGCTAATCATTAAGAATGACCCAAATAAGATCATGCTTGGATCTATTACTGGCTCTTCCACCGAAAAGAAAGAAGAGAACTATGTTGAGGCAGATTATAAGAAAGCAGAGAAAAATTCAAAAGCTATAAGTCTGTTGCAAAATGGCATGATTTCTACTGAGTTTGACCGTTTCTCATCTAGCTCAACTGCCAAGGAAATATGTGATGGTCTAGAGTTAGCCTATGAGGGAACAACTGTTGTCAAAAAGCAACGTATTGCATTGTTAATGCGAAAATACGATCTGTTCTCTATGGAGCAAAATGAATCACTTGATAGCATGTCCACTTGCTTCTCTAGCTAGTATCATCAATGAACTGAAAAATCTTGGAAAAACTTTCGACTCTGAGGAAATTGCTAGAAAGATCCTTAGAAGTCTATCTAGACGATGAAGACCTAAGGTGACGGTAATTGAGGAATGCAAGGATCTATCTTACCTATTCTATCAAGAGCTACTCGGAACCCTAATGGCTCACGAGATTACTCTTGATGAGGATGAGGCAAATGATAGCAATAGTAAGAAAGTGGCTTTACAAGCTGAGTCTAGTGAAATACAAGATTCAGATCTTGAAGATGAAACATTGTTATTTGCTAGGCGTTTTAAGAAAAAATTCTTTAATCCAAAACAAGGAAAAATGTTTAACAATAACACTAACAAATCTTATAAGAAGCCAATCGAGTCAAAAGGGTCTCTCTCAAGTCGTGGTTGCTTCAAGTGTGAGGACAATGATCATATGATTAAGGATTGCCCTATGTGGAAGAAAATCAAAGACAAAAATCAACGAGACAAAACCAAGAAGGAGTTCAAGCAACTCATGATGGCTTGTTGCTGGGGAGATCTCGACACAGAAGACGACGATTCAGAGGAAGAAGAAGTCGCCAACTTATGTCTGAGCAACGTCACTCTTGACCTAATTTTTGACAGTGACAACGAGAGTGAATCTGAGATATGCCTTGTCGGTGATTCAGATTCAGAATCAGATTCAAAAAATGATGAAGAGGTTAGTCATCTTGAACTTAAAAAGCAAGTTTAGAAATTGTCTAAAAAGTCTTTAATTAAGTATTTTGAAGAAACCCTAGACCATTGTCATGAACAGAGTCTTGAGTTAAAAGACCTTAAAGAATAAATTCATTCTTGACATTGTTGAGGAAAATCTACTTCTGAAAGCCAAAGCTAAAAAGCTCAAATCTAAAGTTATGGCTACTCCAGCTACAACTTCAGACATGACAAACGTTGAGAAAGAGGCTCTTGAGTATAAAGTTATAGCTAATGAAGCTATAATCTCAGAGTTAAAGCTCAACATTAAGCATCTTCAAGCCAAAGTTATAGCTGATGAGGCTATAACTTTAGAATTGAAGAAAGTCAACGAGCTTTTGAAATCTGAAGCTAATGCAAAGGAAGTTGCTATCATTGATCACAAGAAAGAAAATTCTTTTCTTTCTCAGCAATTGAAAGATATAGAGGCTAAATTCTCCCAAGCCAAAGATCAAGATAATGAGGAGAAATTTATCTTGAACAAAAGTTTTAATGATTTTCGTGAAAACTTTAAAAAGAACAATCCCTCCAAAGACTCGAATATAGACCATTCGATATGTGAAAAAGAAATTCAGTCTTTGAAGGAATTGCTCCTACATGCACGAAAAGTTCATGATAAATGGGAAGGAAGTCCGAAAGTCTTAAACTTCCTTACCGAACAGTCTAACAATAACATGAAGATGGGTCTAGGACATGAATGTTTTAGTCGAAGAGACCATGATAAGTGCAAATCCACTCCTTCTGACCGTGATTTCAGAAGAAGGAAATATGTCAATCTTTCAGAATATCTGATTTGCAATTATTGTGGTCACAATGGTCATGTCAAAGATAATTGCATTAAATATGTCAATGACAACAAAAATCAAACTGATTTTGTTAAAGAACATGATGTGTCTAGTATTGATGTGTCTGAACCTGAACCTAAACGTGAAGAATTTAGAAACAATGAGTTCAGATGGTTTTATGACATGGCTTTCGATTACACATCAAAATCTTCATCATTCAAAGCGAATGTGAATCAAAAGCAGTCATTCAAATCTAGTGTGCGTCACGACAATAGAAAATCTGGAACGTACTTTAATAAACCTAGACAACCATATGTTAAGACCAAAAGAATGATAAAACAGGTATGGGTTAGGAAGGATCAAATTTACAGAGTCACTAACCACAAAGGACCCAACTTAGCGTGGGTACCTAAAAGCTGTATTTGATTCCCTTGCAGATAATAGAGAAAGAAAATAATCAATGGTATCTCGACAGTGGTTGTTCGAGACACATGACCAGAAATAAGAATTTTTTTTCTTTCACTAGAGCCCTTCGACGGTGGCAAAGTCACTTTTTGAGACAATAAGAAGGTGTTAGTAATGTAGGTAATATTGGTATATCTCTTTCACATGCTATTAATAATGTCTATCTGGTAGATGGTCTTAAGCATAACTTGCTAAGTATTTCTCAATTATGTGACTACGGTAATAAAGTAGTTTTTCATTCAAATGTTTGTCGCATCATAATTGAAGGTGTTAGTAATGTTATTCTAGAAGGTCTACGTAAAAGTAACATGTATATGAATGATTTAAACAAAGTTACTACAAGTTTCTTTATGTGCATGAAAGCTACTGTAGATGATTCATGCTTGTGGCACAAGAGGTTTGCACACATTAGTCCAACAACTCTAAAGAAACTCAAATTGTGGGATTTAGTTGAGGGTTTATCCTCAATCAAATTCGAACAAGAAAAAATGTGTGACTCATGTGCCCGATGTAAACAAGTTAGATCTTCATTCAAACCAAAACGAGTAGTAAGTACAGAACGTCCACTTGAGTTGGTACACATGGATTTTTGTGGACCTATGAAAGTCAGAAGCCGTGGTGGATCAAGGTACGTCTTCGTCCTAGTCGACGACTACTCAAGGTATGTATGGCCTATCTTTCTATTTACTAAAGATGAAACTTTCGATGAGTTTGTAGTATTAGTTAAGCTTGCCCAAAACAAGTATGATAAAAAGTTAGTTTCCATTCGTACGGATCATGGCACTGAATTTGATAATCAAGCCTTTATAGAATATTGTAGGGAGAATGGTGTAGGACATAACTTTTCTGCGCCACGAACGCCACAACAAAATGGTGTCGTTGAACGTATGAATAGAACACTAGAGGCCATGGCTTGCACTATGCTTTTGTGTAGTGGCCTTCCTAAGAATTTTTGAGCCGAAACCATTAGTACTGCATGCTATGTGCACAATAGAGCTATGATTAGACCAATTCTCTAAAAGAGTCCCTATGAACTTTTAAGAGGGAGAAAACCCAATATAGCTCATCTTCGTTGCTTCGGTAGTAAATGTTTTGTCCATAATAATGGAAAAAGTAATTTAAGCAAATTTGATCCCCGAAGTGACGAAGCTGTGTTTGTTGGTTACTCTAATCATAGTAAAACTTATAAGGTCTTTAACAAAAGAACCTTGTGCATAGAAGTAAGTATTCATGATGTATTTGATGAAGATAATGTGCCTGAACAAGTTGAACATAATGAAGAAGAAGACATGAATGATCCCGACTTTCGCCTTTCAAGGGATGACTTACCAGAAATCGATGAAGAAGTTATTGAAGGAATCAATGATAAACTTGATAAATCCGCAAATGATCTTGAAAAGAGAACTGAGACAACTGTTGATGATACGAATGTATCTTCTCAAAAAAAGGAAAAGGAAACCGATGTTATAACTGATGATGCTATAACTTTGGACCCAGATCAAGATATTGTAACTAAAGTTGTACCAACTTTAGCTATAACCCCGGAGTCGAGCTCATGGGGAACCAATCTTGACTCTGAATCATTTGAGGAAAGTGAGAGTTCATGAGATGATGATGAGCTTAAGAACTCTAAGAAATGGAAATATAAGAGTTCTCATCCTATGGATAGTATCTTAGGAAGTTTGAATAAGGAGTTCAAACAAGACGAACATTAAATAACTTTTGTTCATTCTATTCTTTTCTGTCTACCATAGAGCCTACCAACATCAAAGAAGCACTTGCAGAATCCGACTGGATTGTAGCAATGCAAGAAGAGCTTCAACAGTTCGAACGTAATAAAGTTTGACATCTAGTGCCACGACCTAACAATCAAACTGCGATTGGTACTCGATGGGTATTCAGAAATAAATTGGATAACTCAGGAGTCAAAGTTCGTAATAAGGCTCGATTGGTCGTTCAAGGATATAATCAACAGGAAGGGATTGATTATGACGAGACCTTTGCACCTGTAGCAAGACTTGAAGCTATTCGTCTGGTTATTGCCTTCGCAGCTCATAAAGGAATGAAACTGTACCAAATGGACGTTAAGACTGCTTTTCTTAACGGATATTTGGAAGAAGAGGTTTTTGTTGAACAACCTCCCGGATTTTTAAATAGAAAATTTCAAAACCATGTTTTTAAACTCGATAAAGCTTTATATGGTTTGAAACAAGCGCCTAGGACATGGTACGACAGATTGTCTAAATTTCTATTACAAAATAATTTTAAAAGAGGATCTGTCGACAAAACCCTATTTCTAAAATCCGAGGGTTCTGATTTACTTGTTGCTCAAATTTATGTAGATGATATTATTTTTGGTTCTACTAACAATAAATTGTGCAAGTACTTTTCAGATTTAATGACCTCAGAGTTTGAAATGAGCATGATGGGAGAATTGAAATTCTTCCTAGGATTGCAAATTCAACAAACTAAGGAAGGTATAAAGATTCACCAACAAAAATATGTCAAGGAGCTAACCAAGAAATTTGGTATGGAGAACGCTCATCCAATGGACACACCTATGGTAACTGATAAAAAGTTGACATTAGACGAAAATGGTAAGTGTGTCGATGAAACTACATATCGAGGTATGATTGGTTCTTTATTATATTTAACTGCAAGTAGATCTGATGATAAGTGAATATTTGCATGATTTTAACCCTTAATTTAGCTCGGTTTTGTATGTCATTTGTGCTTTGTTAAGCCATTTTATGAGCTAATATCGTCTTCTAGGCGAATTCCTGTGTTCTAACCTATTTTGAAGGGAAAGTGACGTTTCTACGCCCTTTTTCTATACTTCCGAGCATTTGCCTAGAACCCGACGATTTGAAGAAGAATGCTTGACCATGTCAAAGGCATTTCAAGAAGGTTCACTAATTCAAAAGAGAGAAGAAGTAAAGACGATGTCGCAGTTGTCGGAAGATCAATCAATTAGGCGGAAGAATTCATCGCTTTACATCAAACCCTATCAACAAACCCGATTGAAGAGGTCAAGGGGGATGATGGAAGTCAAGTCAAAGCAAAGGGAGATGAAACGTTAGTCAAAAGCTTCTAGATGACAACTTACCCGATCGGGTAAGTGTGTACCCGATCGGGTATCTCTGCTGCTTCGAGCAAAATGCTTCAACTTCCTCTTTTTGTCCTATATGTTCAATGCTCGACCCCTTCCCCAGGAAACCCTAATGCTATATAAAGAGAGCTCCAACCCCTCTTCTCAACACACAATCTCATACAAAAACACTTCTCTTCTTAGTTTAGTTTAGTTTCTTCTTTCTCTCATCTTTCTTAGTTTTAGTTTAGTTTTAGTTTCCTCTAGCTAGTTTAGTTTAGTCTAGTTCTAAGTTTTCTTCAATTGTAGCTGTTCTACTTGTAATTGGAATTCAAGTTTCCGGGTTTGCATTTCCTATTCAAGTTCTTATTCCATTTCGATCTTTGCTCATCCTTCCCGGTAATCTTTATTCTCGTCTTTACACTATAGTTTCATTTTCTTTTAGTATTTTCTTTATCATGTTTATCATTCTTAGTTTTATAATCTTAGTTTCCCTTTCATTGTTAATCATGCATAAGTAGTCACCTTTCTAGGGTGTAGGGTAGCCATGTTAGATTGATTAAAAGATGATAACTGGATAAAAGAAATTGTGCCTTTAAAACGTTGTGTCTATGCATGTTTGGATTGTAACGATGGTTAACGATTCCTGGCCAAAATCATTGACTAGTATGGAATTCTTTTCCAAGGTAGAGATACGAGAATTGAATAGACAAAGCATGACATGGTGGATTAAGACCTAGTAAATTGCCTAAAAGCCTGCTAGACCATCTGATCTATGATTGTAATGAACACATCATTCTTACAAACTCACAATGAATTATTTGCATATCCTAAATCCAAATTCATCAATATGTTAATCTACATGTGTGAACCTACTTCCCTAGATTCTTTTCTTTATTGCATTGTTATCATTTTTATTATAGCAGTTAGTAATTAGTGACAAACATTTGCCAATCATACAAGATAGAGCTCTAACCATAACTATTCACAAGTATCTCCCGTCTCCTCGAGATCGACCCCTTAATTCCCTAATTACATTAATTTGTTGTTAGCTTAGTCTGGGTTATTTATCTTTGATTAGGGTACGCGACAACCCGGTCACCTGACATTATGTTTAGCGTATGTGTCTGTGCTAGATTTCAATCATGTCCTAAAGAGTCACATATGATTGCAGTTAAACGTATCATGCGATATTCAATTGGTACATCTAATTTATACTTATGGTATCCACTTGCATTGAGTGCAATTTCCATCTAGTAGGATATTCAGATGCAGATTACGCAGGATGCTCTTTAGATAGAAAAAGTACATCTGGATTCGCCGCGTTTGTTGGACCATGCATTATAACTTAGGGCTCAAAGAAGCAAAATTCAGTTGCATTATCTACTGCTGAAGCCGAATATATAGCTGCATGACTGGTATGTTCTCAGTTACTTTGGTTAAAGCAACAACTATGTGATTACGGTATAAATGTTGGTTGTATGCCTATATTTTGTGATAATACGAGTGCTATTATTATTTCTAAAAATCCAGCTCAACATTCTCGTACTAAACATATAGACATTAGACATCATTTTTTATGCGACCATGTAGAAAAGGGCAACATTAAACTAGAATTTTGTAGTACTGAAAATCAATGGGCTGACATTTTAACAAAGGCGTTAGCAAGAAGACGTTTTGAGATTTTGCGGTTGGAAATTGGTTTAATCAGTAGCAATTAAATTCGTCATATTTATTTATGAACCTGCGTGACTGGCTAGAATAAGACAAGATTGTATGACTGTGTCCGTGTATTCTATTGCTAGTATATTTGTGTTTAATATTATATATTTTACGCGAGTATCTTGCATATTAAGTATTTTATGAATATTAAATTATTGATCACATATTTGCCAAAAATCTATCTTATTAACTTTCCTAATTAACCCAAAATTCTACCCATGATATTTAACTTGACCGAAATTCCTAACCATGTTATACTACCATATCTTTTATTTACCTAATCATATCCTTACCATATCTCACCTATATTTACCCTAGAATTCTTTTTCTATCCTACCCAAATTCAAAAACAAAAAAAAGGAAAAAGGAGGAGTAGTACACGGCTACACGTGCTACTCTACAAAAACCAAACCCCAACACTACCTTTCATAATTACCCATCTACATCACCATTAACTCATATCACCATCACTACCTTCCTTCCCTCACACGAAAAAAAAACACCAAGCTCTCAACAATGGCTTCCACACGCTCCACTACCAAAAACACCAACACTCCACACTCCAAAACTCAAACACCTTGCATGCCCACTAATCTCTCTCCTCAACCCAACCAAAAGTCACCCAATTTGACCCAAACCGAGTCGGGTTTGGTGCTTGAAGGTACAAAAAGGCGTCGATTAAATAAGGGGAAGAATAGGGTACAAGAGGATGCTAGTAACGACATAGAAATCAAAGGGACAAAACGTCTTCTGTTTCGCGAATTTCTACCTCAAGAAACGACATCCGGACTTGACAAACTTCAGTTGACAAAGGAAGAACGCAAATTGGTTAAACGGGTTGCAAAATATGGTATTCATGGTGGTCGTAGTTTCCCGAAGGTATAGTGTGAAAAATATCACGCTTTGACATTCTTCAACGATTTCTTGAAATTTCAAGAATGGGAGCATGTGTCTCGGTTTACGGGTCCTATCTATACCATCGAGGTAATTCAATTTTATGCTTCCGTGTCTTTGAAATCTGGAGTTTTACATGCCGTGGTGAATGGCCGAGAAGTTTCGGTTTTCATTGACGACTTTTGTACTCTGTTTTTGGTTCCTGATGATGGAGTCAAAATAGACCCGAGTACGTTGTGGGAAGAGCTGTCGGATACGGCTAAACTGGATGTTAAGCTTTACTTTGATGATCGGACTACGTTGTCACGTTGTGTGTTGGCGGGGTATTTATCCCCAAAATTGAAATTTTTGTTAAATGTTTTGTGGAATACGGTGGTTCTGCGTCGGGGTGGACGGGGTAAAGTTGCATGTTATGAGATGATGGTGGTTAAAAATTGGCTAGAGGGTAACAGTGTCAACCTTGCTTTCCTTGTTTTTTCTCGAATTTCTCAAACTAGCTTTTCGGTGACCGAAGATAACGTCTACACTACCACAGAATTACCCTATAGCATGTGGGTGTCTCGGGTTCTTGAGGCTAAGGGGGTTGTGGATCCGACTAGTTATGGCGTCAATTTGAAAGATGATATGAATGATACCTTCTTGAAATTCATGAAAATGGAGGCATTGGGTCCGGAATTGGTTTTTCTGTCAAAGGGTGGTTCAGTTGACGTTAAGCCGAATGTTGTTGATTTTTCGGGTATTGAATCAAAATTGGATTTGTTTATGGGGAAGGTTATGGAGCGCCTTGATGTGCAAGACAAGAAAATCGATGAGGTTATTGACAAGGTGGTCAAAACTGTGGCTTTGGGGAGTTCTAGCTCAACCCGTGACCTTGGTGGGTCCAGTGTGAGTGATGAGTTGAGGGGTTGGATGACGGGAGTCGACGGTTGCCTTGATAAAATTGAGAGGAATTTTGTCGATATTCGACAAGAGTTATTTAGGCAACGGGATCGGATGCAATTCTTGGTTAGCCAAGGAGGTGCTTTGGTGAAGAGTGGTGCGGAAATGCGAGATGGAATGCACACCATCTTTGATGCGACGGAGGCCCTATCCATGAAGGTTCGGAACTTTGATTCATGCCTCACCGCACAAGCTAATCATGTGAAGAAGTGCTTTGATCGCCTTGACACCATTGAGTACCGTACCCGACCCGGCTATATCGACCCCAATATCCCTCGACAACCCAATTTGCCTTGGTTTTTCTCGTCTTTGTTTGTTCTTAAAATACTATCTTATTGTCCATTCGACCCATTTTGGCTTACACTCTATTCGGCTCATTGGCAACTAACACTTCTATTTGTGGTTTGTAGTTTAATTAACATTCCATACTTGATTTTGCTTGCTATGAATCGTTACATATTACGTATTTTGCATATCTATTTCTTGCCTTGCAGTATGTTATTCTAGTCATTTTATATTCTTGTTCTTGTATTTTCAATGATGCCAAGAGGGGGAATAAATGATATGATTTGAGTCTTTGCTTAAGCTTGCTCCTTGTCAAGACTCATTATCTCTTAAAGTCTTTCAATTTATAACTTTGGCTAAGTTGTTATATTCTTGCGATCAACATTACTATAACTTTGGTAGTATTTTGTTGAGGGGGAACCATACTTAGTTACAATCATAAGAGAAATCATCAGAGACTTGTCATCATAAAAAAAGGGGGAATTTGTTGGACCTATTTTATAGTTTTGATAATGACATGTATATACTTGATAATGTGCTTTAATTGATATATCATATGCATGTAATTGTGTGGTTTAGTCTTATCATAGCTAACAACAATTACAAGAAAGGAGATCAAAGTTATAGGAGCTTAAGGCACAACTTTGAAGATTTATGTGAGACAAAGTTATAGGAGCTTGAGGTATAAATTTGGAAGTTCCTATACAAAGTTATAGCTATTCTGGTTATAACATTGAAGAAACAATTCAAGCAAGATCTACTTCAAATAACACAAGACTCAAGATGGAGGGTCTTTGTGATCAAGATGCAGAGATGATCCGTATAGTGAAGATCATTGTGAAAATTAGATAGTATAGGTCGTCATTCGGTAACTAATTCATTAGAGTGATTTTTATGTAAGTAAAGTTATGACTCACTTATAACTATACATAGTAAGTTCAAAGTTATAGTTTTAACCTATAACTTTGGATGATAAAGTTGATGCATGATTTTGGAAATAAATCTTTTAAATATTTTCAAAAAGAGAAAGAGTATTTTTATATATTTATCAAAAGTTTTAATAGATGATGTATTTATGAGATTCTATTGGTTAGTAATACAACTTATGAGATAAGTTGTCATGCTACCTAGGGTTTTTAATATATTATATCACAATTTGTTGTTAACCTAATAAGCTCACCTAGTGGTTGTGCCACCTAGGGTTTCGTGAAACCTAGGGATTGTGCCTCCTAGGGTTGCCTGCTCCCAGGGTTTCGTGGTGATGAGGATTTCGGCCACTATAGGCACGTTTCCTTATTTACCTTAACCTAGGATTCTAATAATATCTTTACAACAATATTTTAAGATATTAAAGATAATTATCTTTCTAAAAGATGAAGCAATAATATTTTGAGATATTAAAGATTAAAATCTTTTTTAAAGATAAAGTTAGGGTTTTAGATTTTATATCTCCTATGCTTCTACTATAAATACTCCTTCTATCTCAATCATTCACAACAACTTTTATACAATTGAGAGAATTTTATAAATTGAAAACTTTGAGCAAAATATTTATTATTTTTAGTGTTTGGTTTTCGAAAAAAGTCGTGCATCGTTCTTTATCAATCGCTCGTGTGAAATACGTTATTGGATAATAGTACATCACATAATCTTACTTATTCTTTAACGAGAATCCTTGTGAGTTATATTGTACTTTCTTATTAACGTAAGCTAGTATAGAGTATTTAGCGATACTCATCTTAAGTTATAATCATTGTTGATTATAAGAGTGGGTTGATAATTTTTGTAATCCGGAGAAAGGTACTAAAGATTATTAATCGAGAATAGTGGACGTAGGTTTCGATTTGTGAAACAAAACCACTTCAAAAATCACGTGTGTCTCTCTCCTTTTCCTTATTTCGTTAGTTGCATTTACTTTGATTAATTAATTAGTTGATTTTAATCTATAGAATCAAATAATTAATTACATATCATATAAATCGAAAAAGTGGGGCTAGTTTTTAATACTCAATTCACCCCCCTCTTTCGTATTCGATCAATAGACTCTACAACATATTTTGTGACGGTTTTTGATATGTCCCTTCTTGAGTCGGTTCTACCTTATGTTTTGATTAGAGTACTACTTGTTGAGTGCTCTGAACTCACATTTTCCGGCTACACCTTATCCTCGTTAGACTGGAATGTCGGAGCGATGGGGTGTATCCTTGATGCTTATGTGCTTGTTTTAGTGAGGATATGACAATGTTGTTAGGAGGTGAACGCAATGCGTTGATCGACCCGGCCGTCAAATGTTGTATCCTTGCGAGGTGGTGTCATTGCATGTAGCGTACTAGCTTGAATTTTAACTATAGATCTCTTTCCGCCTCTTTCTTGTGGTTTAGCCGAATTTGGGGTAATCAACGTCTTTGTATGATCGAATCTTGGACGTGGAACGTCATACCACATGTCGAATCGGGAAACGTCTTATCCCGAGAGTCTGGCCAGGTTTAGACTAGGACCGTATTATTATCGTCGTCCAGGATCAGAGTCTTGTGTGTGCAAAGCGTCATATCGTACACGGTTCAAGGGAACGTCTTACCACGTGGACATGTTTGTCTAGGTCATGATTATACGAAACGTCTTATCGTATACGGTTCAGGGAAACGTCTTATCCCGTGGACTTCCATTGACTTGTCTTGCTATTGTACATGATGCTAGTGCGTGCCATTTACCGTGAGAGTTATGTTGTTATATTCGTATGTTTGGATGGTTGTTTGTAAGTTGAATCATATGCGAACATTGAATTGGTTTGTATGTCGAGTCTCTACCTTATCAAGTATATGCCACTAACGGTGAGATGTAAGCCCTTGTGTGTATATAGTTGCCTAAGGGTGTCATTCCCGAGTCGATTCACAGGATGATGGTTATTGTTTGGCATTTCATATACTTATGTCATGTTATCTCGAAATGCATGTTTATACTTCACATGATTCATTTGTACATGCGTTTCCACATGTTTAATTATCGTTTATGTATGTTTACTTGTGATATGGCTGGCAAAACCCGGAGTTACTCCCCACTGACTGTGGCGTTCATATTTTATGAATGTACAGGTTGCTTGGCTGGATCTTTTCTTGTTTTTGGGTTCGTGTGTGAGCTAGCGGGCGTTGGCCTTGACGATTCACCCATAGACGTTCTTAGCTAGTTTACTAGACCTCTTTTATACTTTAACTACGTTTTGAGAGACCATGTCTCCTTGTAGTATTTTATACTTTAGTTTGTATTCAATTGACATTCCTCGTACTTCTCCTTTGGCATGTAAAAAGTTTCAAAAATCTCGTATTTTCCGCTATTTAAATCGCATGCTTGTTATGTTTTATTTCCGCTATCGCGAAGGTTGTCACAATGTGTTTAACGGAAAGCTTGTTACGTTGATGTTAGTTGTCTGGTTTTAGGAAATTATTAATACATTTCCTAATAGTCCTTGTTTCCTAATTAGTTTAGGTCTCTTATTTTAGGGTGAAATAAATCTCTATAAAGACCCTAATATTAGTTTAGATTACTGAAAGAGGTGGAAATATTATTTGTGAGCACAATCTTATGAGGGTCGATGTGTGAGGTTCTCTTCGGAGAGGATGCTTCAATTTGTTTTGGGCTCAAGTAGATTGGTGTTCAATAGAATTTGGAGATCGAAGGAGTTGGTTCGGATCTTGCTGGCATCAAGATCATTTGTCCTTCATCTCGTCTGGGTACTCTCTTTTGTCCCTTTGAGATTACTATATTTGTTGGTAGAATTGGGTATACTTTTGGCTCTTAGTAGCGCGTGTATACTGATGTACTTTTGTACTATTATCTCCACAATAGTGAAATTTGCTCTCCTTCAGGGTGGACGTAGCAAGTTATTTTACTGGTGAACCACATATATCTTTGTGTCATATTTATTTGTTATTCGCTATATTTTGTTCTTATCACCCAAATCAACTGACTAATGGGTAATGGGACGCCTCCGTTACGACATACTCTGTATTAAACTCTCTTAAATAGTTCAATAGGTAAATCCACCCAGTTATGGTTGATAGCTTTGAGTCTTTGATAGTAAAATGGAAGAAATAACACTTCATCTTGTAAGTCTTTTCCACATTGCCTTCAAAATTACTTCCTCACTATTAAGAAAAATACAAGTCATAAGTCATATTGGAATAGGCAATTTACTCCCTCCATCACATTTTTTTGTCACCATTCTCATTAATCTATTCCAAGTTAACTAACACATGGAAAATGAATAAAAATGATTACAAAAACTTACAACTACATATTTATCATTATTTAAATTTTATCAAAAAAATGAAAAAAGAATATAAAAACTAAGATAGATTCTAGCTGCATATTAATAGATCAATCTCTTGATACTTTCACTATGAATGTATAAAAACTTTATGGAGTAATTTTATGAATAACTCATCTTAAGATACGATAAATATTGAGTACAATGGAATGTCAAAATCAAAATAAAATGAGTAAAAGCTTTTCACACTAGGAATTCTATAAATTGTGGAGCGACGACGACTAAATGAATACGGTTGATGAAATAAGAAGAATAGTGGCATGCATTAGTTAGCTAAACTTGGAGATTGATTGTCTCACAACAACAAATAAAAGAAGGCATACCTTACTCATGGAAGCATGTAAACTATCTTTCATGTTAGAGTTTATAATTTCTTCAAAAAATACTTGTAAGAAAAAACATTACAATAGGCACGTTTTAATTACCTTTGTAAATAGGAAAATCTTATAGGATTTGTGAAACATTTAAATGCAAACACGATGAACAACGACATGCATATTAAGATGTTTTGGTAATATTAAAGGACACCCAAGTTAGAGTAATTAAGTAACTAATGGGAAAAGGCCACAAAATAAAACCGTCTAATAGCTATCTCTAGCTGATCGACCAAGTGATATCTTCGACCGAAAAATCAAGGCTGCCGAGTTGAATTTAGTCAATCTACTTAATGACCAGTCGATCCACTTTTGTAACGAGTATTTCCGGTAACATGCACTAGGTCGAATCAAGCGTTTGGTGGCATACTGAACTTCAATAGGTTGACATTTTTTAGGTTATTAGGTCAAATCAAGCGTTTTTGGTGGCTTTGAAAAGCAAAGACAATAAGCTTTCATCTCCAATTAAAATTACTTGATTATCATTTGTAGAACTCGAGTTATGGCCCTTCAAAGTGGGTACTAGTAATGTAAAGCTCTTATTTTGCTCGATAAGCTTCCTTACTTCGCTACAAACTCCAAAAGAATAATTTCCAAGCTCCATTAGCATCAAGACTAGGAGCGTGAGTTCATATCATCTTTGTTGACAAGATTTGACTTACATTTGCATGTTTGGGCAAAAAACCTGCAAAATTCGTAACAAGTACCCAAAGTAGCAAACGCGCGATATATAATATTAAAATAACTTCTAAAATGCTTAGAAGTGTGTGCCAAGATAAATAAATAATTGCATATAATAGGAATGTATCATTACATGACATAATTAATGATAAAACATATTTATTAAGTAAGTCATACCTCAATTCCGCATATTGTAGCCTCTTACTCACATAGTAGACTGTGTGTTACTGACCATTAATTTATTAAACCAGGACTGCACTGACCCCAATTTTAGTCAGAGATAGGTAGACTGACAACGACTCTCCTTTATCTGGTTTGGCCATATTTGGCGGAGATAAGAGATTGAGTTTTAAATTTTTGAATGTTGTTTTATTCATGTCTCCACGGGAACCGTTTTATGTTCCTGAGTAGATTGTAAAAGGTTTTACATCTCTTTGAAGATTTGGATATGAATATGTTCAGGGAAAAAACTCTTCCTATAAGCCTTATTGAATGTCCTTGAGTGACTTTAGTGACTCCAGCTTCATTATTACTTTAATCTGTTTAGAATTGGCCTTTATGCTTTCTTTGGTCACCATGTAGTCTAGAAACATCTCTGATGATACTCCAAAATTGCATTTTGTAGGGTTGAGTTTCATGTTGCATTTGTCCACGATTTGGAATGTTATCTCCAAATGTTTTACATGATCATATGCATCCTTTGACTTTACCACCACGTCATCAATGTAGACCTCCATAATGTCTTCAATCTGATATTTGAACATCATTTGACAAGACGCTGATAAGTTGCCCCAACATTCTTTAGAGCAAAATAGTATTGTTGTGTAGCAATATATTTCTCGGACAATAATGAATGTTGTGTTTTCCCGATCTGCTGGGTGCATCATTATTTGATTGAATCCACTCGAAGCGTCTATGAAGGTCCACATTTCATGTTATGTAGGTGCATCCATCATGGCGTCAATATGTGGTAGTGAAAATGAATTTGTTGGGCAGGCTTTGTTCACGTTAATGTAGTCAACCCACGATCTCCACTTGCCATTCTTTTTTTTTTGCAACCACTACGTTTGTTAGCTATTTAGGATACATTATTGGAGTAATCATGTCCATATTAGAAGGTTTTTTACCTCTTCATTGATGATGTGGTTCTTTTGAGAAGTAAACTTGCGTCATTTTACTGTACATGCTTGAAAGTTGTGTTAATAACTAACCTCTTTATTTTTGCAATGTTTATATTATTTAATATAGATATAAATAATTATCCTCTTCTTTTCTTTGATTTGGGAGACTTATATGTGACAATTATCTAAAACAATCTTTTTATTTTATTCAAACTTTTTTTTTGGTTAAGATTCCTTATTTCTTGTTTCCCAACCCCATTAGATTACACAAATTCTCATTTAACAGAGGTCGACTCTTCTTAAGCTTAAGACAAGTCAACCCCCCCCCCCCCCACCTCATAAAGGGCCAGTAGGGGTGCAAGCGGGTGGCAAATGGATCCCCCTACTAGTTCCCCCACTTGTCCTTTGTGAGAGGGACAAGACCGTCCTAAGCTTAAGACGGGTCAACTCGTCTTAAGGGAGACTTTCTGATTAGATTAAGCTTTCCTTGTTTATACCTTGTTTGATAAAGAGACTAAAGCTATCCTTATGTCTTAAACTGCGTAAGTGATGATTTCATAATATAAATAAATAATTAATGCATAATGAATGATCCACTTTAGTTTTGAATTGGTTTCTCCAACCATTTTATATTCTTGTAGCTGTTATATAATCAAAACCATTTGTATCTTGAATTATCAAATGTAATGTAAAAATTAAGACAATTAAGGAATAATCAAGGGAGATAACTCTACTTTCCAGAAACAATCTAGTTAAGATCATTAAATGTTTGATGGGTTGGTGAATAGTGGTTATGACCCAAACAAGAAAATCGCATTCACCCAAACTAAAAGGATGCGGCGTATGAAATAATACCTATAATAATGTATTGTACAATAATAGTGTCTGCATTCTTATTTAGAAGACAATCATTTAGGTTACCAAAATTATTGCATTCAGTTAAAAAGATGCATTAAGCTTACTGTTATTTTCCTAAATTAAAGTAAGTCATTAGTTTTAAAATGTATGGAACGAATCAATAGTGTTGGGAGTTTCTAGTCTTGCGCGCGCTATTTATTGGCCTTAGCAACTATAATGGAGGCGTCTACCAAACACAAGCCAACCCACCTTCATGTCTTTGGAGTGCACTAAGTGCCTTGGCCAAATTTTCTCCTTTATTATTTTAAGTCGGTGAAATTATCAAGTTATTCATTAGTAATGAAATTTTGATGTGAATCATTTCCTTAATTACTATGCTAAGTTTTCATAGCCTAACCTCGATATTTGTGATCATCATAATACAATCAACGAGGGCATTTTAGTTAGTAATTTTCAGTACGTTGGTCATCATTTTATTATTACTAGAAAATTTAATGTCGCAATATGTATTAATATCTTTATTATAATTTAAACGATCCTTTTATCCAGGGTGGTTACGTGGTTTATAATAAGTTATTATACAAAATGTAAATCATCATTGTAAAGTTAATGTATATCTCCATATAAATCATTTTAATCGAATGAGTCAATTCCTAAGAATAAAAGGAAATAACGTTAATTGGTAAATAAAATGATCTAGATTTCTCTCATAAGTAAGACACATACATTATTTCAATGATAACACATTAACATATTATAATAATATGTTAGGAAATTTTAAGTAATTGATAACAAGTTTGCTAAATCTCCATAAAATAATTTTTGTCAAATTATCTTTCAATAATGCTAAAAGTGGTTGGGGTGTGAACTGAACTCTGTCAGATGGTATAACTTGGTTTGGAATAGCGTAGGAGTTCCCAACATCAATTTATAGGCTGGTTATATATACAAAGGAGATTATTAACTAAAGATAGATTGAAAAGAATGAACATTTGTCAAGATGATGCTTATGAACTTTGTGGGGATGCTCAGGAAGGACATGAACATATGTTCTTTCAGTGCTTTTACAGTAAATGTTGTGTGGGTATGGTGAATGGTTGGAGCAGGTTGGGCATTCATGATAGTGGAATTATGTCTTGGTGGCAGGGACAGGCAAAGTAGAGATATAAGGATGTTATGGCTGCTGTAGTACTTGATTTAGTATACCATATCTGGTGGGTTCGTAGTAATAGCAGAGTGAATCAGGCCGTCTGGTGCCCTGCAGTGGTGCTGGACAGAGTTAAGATGAAAGTTCAAGCTAGAGTGAAGATGAAGTATCGAAATTGTGTTCCAAGGGAGTTACAATGGGTACTAGTCTAGATTGATTGATGTTGTAATGCTTTGAGAAAATGTGATGTATGGTTGATATTGTAATAGGCTCTTCAGATTATCAATGAAAATTCTTACATTCTACCAAAAAAAAAATAATGCTAAAAGTTGAGGGATCTTTGTTAAACATTTCCAAAAAAGAAAAGGTTTAATTTTCATTTAATAGTACTTTTTGTATCTTAAATTCATATTGTTCCATAACCCAAAAGTACTATGCGAAAACACTCAACAATGTCTTATTAAATTTTTAGAAAAAAGTTATCTAAAAGTAACATATTTACAGTTTTTTTTTCTAACATTAAATCTGGACAAAATGCAAAAAGGTATCTCGCGATCGTTTAACTCAAACAAAGAACCCCGCTCCTCTAAAAGTAGCATAATGATATTTTTTCCCAGAATATTTATTTATAGCGCCTTAAATGGTCTAAATTAGATTATTGAAAATTTAAGAGAAATTCTACGGTGTATTTCAGGGGTGTTTGGTTTTCTATGTTGTACCCCTACATTTATGAAATTATATGGTATACCCCTGAACTCTATACGTTAGTCTATATAATGACCTTATTGATTGTCTTTGCTGAGTTAGATTCTTAGTTGATCTATTGAATGATCGTTTTACCATTTTAATTACTCAACAACCTACTCAATTACGTATTAGTTCACTGAACTATCCATTAACCCACCAAATAGTACACAAATCTAACTATTAACTAATAATTCATGAATTCTCCATTATCATTTCATGTTTCATAATGATGGCTTTTAATAGTAGTTTTTGCTTATTAAAAGTGATTTGTGATGCATCTTATATAGGATGAGGATAAGACATTAATGAGTCAAAACAAAGGTCGAACCACGATTGTTTGATAAACGTTAAAGTTAATGCATAGTTGAAGAAGGTCATAATGGAGAAATAAATAAAAAGTATAGGGGTAAAACATAGATTATATAAAGGAGAATGGTACAATGTAGAAAACCGAAAAACTCAGGGGTACACCGTACAATATCCCAAAATTTAAAGATTAAGGTTTGATTTATTCAACTTGAGCTAGATTAAAATATTTCAAATGTCTTTTTTTTTTCAAAATAATGTTAGAAATAGTAAAACTTCCTTTTTAGATTAGAAAATGAAAATATTTGTCAAAATGGTATCTGTTGGAACTATTTTATAGTTTTGATAATGACATGTATATACTTGATAATGTGCTTTAATTGATAGATTATATGCATGTAATTGTGGGCTTCAGTCTTATCATAGCTAACAACAATTATAAGAAAGGAGATCAAAGATATAGGAGCTTAAGGCATAAGTTTGAAGATTTCTATGAGACAAAGTTATAGGAGTTTGAGGTATAAATTTGAAAGTTTATATGCAAAGTTATAGCTACTTTGGTTATAACATTGAAGAAATATTTCAAGCAAAATCTACTTTAAATAACACAAGACTCAAGATGGAGGGTCTTTGTGATCAAGATGAAGAGATGATCCATATACTGAAGATCTTTGTGAAGATTAGATAGTATAGGTCATCATTCGGTAACTAATTCATTAGAGTGATTTTTATGTAAGTAAAGTTATGACTCACTTATAACTTTACATACTAAGTTCAAAGTTATAGTTTTAACCTATAACTTTGGATGATAAAGTTGATGCATCATTTTAGAAATAAATCTTTTAAATGTTCTCTAAAAAAGAGAGAGTATTTTTTATATTTATCAAAAGTTTTAATAGATGATGTATTTATGAGATTCTATTGGTTAGTAATACAACTTATGAATTGTCATGCTACTTAGGGTTTCTAATATATTCTATCTCAATTTATTGTTAACCTAATAATCCCACCTAGTGATTGTGCCACCTAGGGTTTCGTGAAACCTAGGATTTGTGCCTCTAGGGTTGCGTGCTCCTAGGGTTTCGTGGTGATGAGGATTTCGGCCCCTATAGGCACGTTTCCTTGTTTACATTAACCTAGGATTCTAATAAAATCTTTACAACAATATTTTGAGATATACAAGATAAATATATTTCTTAAAGAGAAAGTTAGTGTTTTAGATTTTATATCTCCTATGCTTCTACTATATATACTCCATTGATCTCAAGCATTCAACAACGACTTTACACACATTGAGAGAATTTTACAAATTGATTTTAAACAAACTTTGAGCAAAATATTTATTATTTTTACTGTTTGTTTTTCCGAAAAAGTCGTGCATCAATCATTATCAATCGCTTGCGTGATATACGTTATTGGATAATAGTACATCACATAATCTTACTTATTCTTTAACGAGAATCCTTGTGAGTTATATTGTACTTTCTTATTAACTTAAGATAGTATAGACTATTTTGCGATACTCACCTTGAGTTATAATCATAGTTGATTATACGAGTGGGTTGATAATTTTTGTAATCCGGAGAAAGGTACTTAAGGTTATTAATCGAGAATAGTGGACGTAGGTTTCGATTTGTGAAACTGAACCACTTCAAAACCTCTTGTGTCTTTCTTTATTTTCGTTATTTTCGTTACTTGTTCAACACTTTGATTAATTAGTTAACTGATTTTAATCCATAAAATCAAGTAATTAATTACTCATCGTATAATTCGAAAAAATGGGGATAGTTTTTAATACTCAATTCACCCCCCCTCTTTCGCATTCGATCAATAGATTCTACAGTATCCACAATTGAGTGGAGAAGCCATACCCAAAACACGAGACAAAGAAGTTGGATGAAAAAAATGTGGTTCCATCTAACAATTATAAAACAAAAAGCACAAATTATTATAGACTTGATATTTTACATATAAATTTTATTCCTAAGTATGTATTATTTGAAAAAAAATAGCATGTTAATTTTCTAGTTAGACTTTGAGTATTAAAGAAAAAAATAACGACTTTAAATAAGCATGGAAATATATATATAAAAATTACACTCATAAATTTGGGACCATTTTAGTGGACCACACAACAAACATATAATTCTTGTAGGAAAATGTACTTGAGAATATTTTAAGAAGCATAAGAAAACTTGATATTATTTATGTTGTTATGTGAATATTATCTATTATATTTTTCTTTTCGTAAAAACCTCTTAACTATAAGTCTATCTACTTCATTTAATATTTTTCTTTATTAATTTTTAAAGAGAAGAATGATTCATTAATTAATACAATATTGATTTACCTCCAATATCACATCTAGATCATTTGAAAATAGAACAAATTAATTAATTAAAACAAGTAATCAACATATGTAAATGTACTTTAAAACAAACTAAAATTAAAAAATCAAAATTTATAAAATACTACAAACTCTATTTTTCCTAACCTAAATACGAATGTGAAATCATATGTACGATATTTATTATTTACATGACTAGCCACAAATAACGGTACAACTTACACCATAGTCCGTATAAGGAGCACATCAACTCCCTCTTTCTCCCCGCCCCACCATCCTCCATCTTTCTCCCCGCCCTCACCCCCTCCCCCCACCCATCTCGCTCCACCGTAGCGTTCTCCACGTTATGTAACGTATGTAGCTAATTGCAATAATTTGCATTGCATAAAAAATTTAGCTATTACTTGTGTCAAGATATGTTTTTTTAGAAGAGAGAAAAAAAAGAGCTTATAAGCTGATGTTCAAAACTTTCTTTTTGGTTTTAAGGTTCTTACCAAAGCTAATTAAGAAGATAAGGTGGGTTTCAAACTATGTTTCCACAGGTTCACGTCAATACATATTTTTTTTGTTTTTTAGCTTTGGGAGAAAATTGACATATTAGAGAAGAAATATTTGTGGCATACAATATGTCTTATAAAAGCTTAAGCTATGTCTTAGACATTTATTTTTGTTCTTTAAACTATAAACCGCTGCCGCAGACAGTGACTTTTACCTTTAGCAGCACAAGAATGTTGGTTTGTTGTGCTAATATAAATCTAATGTACTCCCTCTGTTCTAGTGAGATGTTTACACTTCCTTTATTTTGTGAGGGGGAAATAAAGCAAGTGTAAACAATTGACTGGGACGGAGGGAGTAATAGATAAATCCATAGTGCCATCATCATCAAAACCACGAAAATGCAGCAACATAAACCAAATCAAAACTCATATCAACCAAAGTGTATTCAATATAAGACATGAAAGATATAAAACAAATTTCACGAATAAAAATTATTTCAATAGTAGTTAGAAACCATCCTAAAACTATATATTACAAACGTAACATAATTCTTTGAATATATAACTCATAACTAAGTATTACTACCTCTCTTTGATCGTTAAGGCCTTGACAAAAATGCTCCGCCTGATTTTTTTTTTTACTTTGACGTTGCGGCAAGTTACGAAATTTATATTTGAATAATTTAGAGGGTGTAGATGGTCTTCTTCTTCTTCTTCTTCTTCTTCTAGTAGTAGTAGTAGTAGTACCACTACTTCCTCATTTCCATCCTCGCATATTTGATGGCCTTGATGTGTATTTTGCCAAACATGGAGATACATTCTTTACATGTTCACTAATATGTTATTGAATCCACTTTGGACACTTCTTTATAAATATTGAAAGCAGAAAAACCAATGTCGAAACAATGAAAATGCAATAGCTACTACCTGTAAGGGTGTCAAATAACGGCGACTTTTAGAAAAGACAAGGAAAAACTAATGCTGACTGGACCCGTTAAGAAAAATAAGTTTTAAGCCAACCCCATATCGTTAATTAGTTATAGTTAGAACCCAAAAACTGAAAAAAAAATCCAATGTCCAAACATAAGTGCCCTTTTTTTATTTCCGCAACTAAAAAAGACAGTTTGAATAACAATTGTTAGGAATTAAAAGTCAAAATAGTCTTCAACTTTTGTTAAGGGTAATATAGGAGTGTATGAAGTTTGAAAAATGAGCAATGACATAAATATTTACTGTGGTAATTTAATTACGCAGTTGCTAAATCCTACACAAGTTTTTACCGTATTCTACACATTTTACCACTTGTTCCCATTTATACCCTTCCATATAATATTATTTTTAAAACTAAAAAAAAAAACTAAATCCTAAAACTACCAGATCCCCGACCCCTTCTCCCTGACCACCCCTCCCTTCAACCCCATTCCCCCTTACTCATCTCCAGCGTCGTCGGTGGTTGTCAATTATCAGTTTTCACCGACTCTCCTAACGCCGTCTCCCCCGACCCACTCTCCCTGACTCGAGTCGTCGTCCGTTGTCAGGTGTCACCGCCGTCCCGTTGATGAACCGATTCGCGCAGCCGCCATGGGCTTGTGTGTCCGCGTCGTGGCGGCGTCACGAGCCGTCAAGCGGTAGTGTGCTTGAATGGGTGATCGACGTGGGGATCGGGTGTGGAGGGATGGTCGACGGTGACGGCGACGACGTTAGGAGGGCGGTGGGTGAGGATATTGGTGCGGGAAGGGGATCCTAGATTGATTTTTTTTGGCGTCTTTCATTATCTCTTATTTCTCTCTCTTATTTCTGTCATGGGGCTGAGAAATTAGAAGGTCACATTCGGGATAAGGGAGATATATATGCGGGATTGAGTAAAATAATGTGCGGGATTTAATAATTCCCTTTAATTAATGTCGATTATATTTAGACGTTTGTCACCCTTCTCAATTACTAAAATGTTATGTGATCTCGATATAGTATCACTTCATGAAACCTAAATAAGCATATATTTTTATTCACACTAATGATTTATGCTTCTCTAACATGGATCCTATAATAAGTCATCAATTGTGAGATAAATCAATAATATAAAAGAAGAAATCACGACGCACAAATCACGATTAAATGTGGAAAGAAGTATAAATCAATATGGCTAATATTTAGCTATATAATTACATGCCACACTACGAATAATTCCAAAGTATTTCAACTTTCTAGTACAAATAATATCCAATTTATGGAAACAAGAGCAAATTGGCCGTCCTGGAAGGCATTACCAATATCTTTATAAAGTAAATTCTACGGATTCACTGCCCCTAACACCAGTAGTATTATCCATCGTCTTCTTGCTTTGTACTTTTGTACCTCTAAATCCTACTTATATAAATATTTTGAAGATCTGTTCATTATTCAGGGCCACACATCAGTTACATAAGGATACATGTTGTATTACCTTTGTAACTTTTCACCATTTATTCACATTAGTAGTAATATTAATATGAGAAAACCATCTTAACCAAAAGTTTAAGCTCATGGCTAAATTATAAGCTTTATACCTTAATAATTAGTCAAATACGGCGATCTTATACAAATGAGTATATCTCACATGCTTTGTACAATGAGACTAGGGTAGGAAGTAAGTAGCTATATTGAAGTGGAATATAAAATTAAAACAAAAAAATATCAGTGAAAATTTTCAACTCTAGTTTGGGCTTTTGTCAAGTTCCATATTTATGTATAAAATTTATACATTTGTTAAAATAGTGTGAGCATGTTGCAGTAGTTTATACTTGTTGAGCCCGTGATATGTAGGGAGAGCAAGGGAGAAGTGGGAAGAAGTATCATACTCGTTTAAGGTACCCATATAACAAGACCTTGGTGGGACCCATGCAAGCTGTGTTTCTGGAACCTTCACACAAAACTTCAGGGACTGGAGTTTTCCTACCTCGAAAAGCTGGCAACGACTTCCGACCTAACAGGAAGCCAGGTCTCCCTTTTTATTTCATTTATTCAACACAAATTAGAAATCCCTCGATGCAAATAATTTGTTTGCTTTTTATATGTTTATGACGAGTATTTTAATTAAAAGTAAACAAAAAGATGGAGAGAGTATGAGTTATTTTAATAAAGCTCATAAAATTCAATATGAAAATAACCATACATTAGATAAGCCAATAATAAGAAATTAAGCTATGATACTTAGGATGAAAAAATGACGGAATTATTGGAGGACGCTACTCGTCGTAGACGAATTGCTTCAAATCGTAAACAGTTTTAAAGATCTAAAGAAACTACCCCTCCCACACACAAACACTTCAATTAAACTATCCACATACAACGTTATAAAAAAATTCAAAGTAAGAATAATACCGAATAACTAACCACCTAATCAAAGCGACGAATTTAAAATAGAAAAACGTTATACTAATCGACGTGAAAAATTTCCAAAATTAAAAAGAAGAATTACTAATTGAAACAACTTGAATTAATCAGCGTAAACAAATCGAGTATCTTAAAATCAAAACGACAAATTACTAATTAAAACAACGTTAAACTAATCGATGTAAACAAAATCAACGTAAACGAATCAATTTCGGAAAAGGAAGGAGAGTGGTGGAGCCACCACGTCTAGTCCCACGCTCGCACTCAGAACCACATCGTCTTCACCTGGGTTTACATGCCGATCATCCACGTCCACAGTCGGCCAGGGATGAACATGGAACCACCACGACCCTGACAATGGTTTTTGGGGAGTTCTTATGCATCATTAGTAGGCTTTAATGACAATTTTTTATTTTAAAAAATATTTCTATTAATTATATATGCGAAGATGGATATTATTTTAATTGTATTTATTAGTTTTGGATTTTATCGGTCATAATCGATTAAAATTTATTTTTTCAACACATTAATTCTTATTTTGCAAATCTTGTTGTTTACCATTTCCCTGGAAATGTTCGACATAAATATTTTTGTTACTAACTAGTATTGTATTTTTAATCATTAATTATTCATTTTATTACCATAGTTACTGATTTATTATTAACACATGGTATCTCGAAAGTCGTCGAAAAAACTAAAAGGTAAACATTTGATAAATATATCTAGAATTTCGTGTCAAGAGGGTTCGTGGAAAACACGTACTTCACAGCGGCTGACTTTTTCTCGCATGAAAACTATATCCATTTAATTAATTTGATTCGAGCGTTGCTGTTGCGGATTGCCGGAGACATATATAGCACTAACGTTGTCACAATGGAGCATGGTAGCTTTAGTGACAGGACATTGAAATTCAAGAAGTAATTTATGTATTCAACATGAATCTGACATAACATTAGCCACTATCAATTGAGACTCAACACTAGATCATGCAAATTTAGTTGATATTTAGATGTCCATGATACTAGATTATCACCCAAACATACGCAGTGGCCGAATGTCGATAAAAAAGTATCAGGACATTCGAGCGCTCGACAAATTTATATGCATATTTTGTATGATTCAAGAATGGTCTTCTGAAACGGCGTTGCACAACAGTTCCAAATAAATATTGTAATTATCCCAAGTCTTTCATAGAAAATTTGGAGCCACGAAGCTTAGTAATAGAGAAGGGAAGAGCTTAAGAGGAGGCGACATATAATGACAGGTAGGCTAACACTACTACAAATTACTTGGTTTTGACGTTTTTAGTAGATTCTCGACGCTTTTAAGGGTCAAGATTTATTTTCTCGACGCTTTGTAAAAGCGTATTATTTAGGGAGTCAAAGATTTTTAATGCATTTTTATGTCACTCTTTTCGACACATTAATGATTATTATTGTTATATTTGACGCTTTTTAGTGTCAAGAAGTTTGACAAAGTTTAATGTGAAAAATTAATATTTTGACACTTTGTTGTGCTAGAAATTAAAATGCACCATCAATTAATTATTAAAATACAGTACACTGAAAGCGACAATCGTCAAGAATATGATTATATACCACTAATACTAAAAATTACCAACAAAATAGATAAAAAAACACACAGAGACACCAATAGAATTCTAATTTTCCCCATAGCTTTATTACTTACAACCGTGTACAATATTATTACAACTAAACACAATGTTTACTTGATAATTACAGACTACAAAAAAATTAAGAAAAAGAAAACCACACAAAAATACATATATCTTTGCACAAAAAAACGCATGTTAAAAAATGGCCCACAAGTTTGTTAGCAAAACTCATTTGCTGAAAAACAATATGCGAGTGCATTAGCATTAAACATCAATTGAAGGTTTGAAGCAATCCTTAAAATGTAAAGGAAATTAGACATGGATTACACCAAGGTATAATTTATATATATATATTTACAAAATTATATGCCAAAATTAACTATTCGTAAACAAGTCATTAAATGCAAAAGGTAAGTCACCACAATGAAGTAACTATGACAATTAATACCTCGCTGCAAACACACTTTTTTGAATTGATGAACTACGCTAGATTGTCAAACACAATAGTGAATTGTTATGATAAAAAAATAATCTACTAGTAATCTATAATCTTCTATTAGTAATAAAAGCAAAAACATTTAGCCAAATTTTATTGGCTCCATTATTAGGAAAGTGAAAAGACAAACTTTTTTTATTTGAGATGTCCCCACATTTTTTGTGGAATTTAATTCCTCTATTTTTTCAAAGTAAATTTTTATCAAACTTGGTTTCCTAAATTTAAGGTGAACTAATTTCTTTTTAAACTTTTCCAATCAATACACACATACACCAATCAATACACATATATGTAAATGAAATAATTAAAAATATTTTATCCGTTCGAATGAGTAGATCTAAAATTTTTTTACTAATAAAATTTAAAATATACATCCAAAAAAAGGAAAAATCAACACTTAATAAAGATAGAAATTAAAATAATAAAATAAATAATAAAATAAAAAGACTGGCCCAAAGTTTTTAAAAATCGGAAAAGCCATAATCAAAATGAAAATAATTACTATATTAAATAGGTAGTATAGTGTAAAAAAACTTAAGAATGCCATAAAAAAACTACTCAAATAAGTATTAGTTTATTAAAAAAAACTTGAAAAATGGATAGTAAAAAAAATAAAAGGTTAATATTATGGATTATAAACATACTGTAACAAATTAATTTGGCACGAGTTTAGAATTTTAAAAGAGTATGTTATAATTATACCTCATTTATGTCATTGAATTATTAGTTGAGAACAGTAACTCTAATTATATCCATATAAGTTATCATATTTTGCATATTGAGACTTTAAAAATAATACGTGCATTTTTTTTTTCACGGGATTAAAACTAGTGAAAGCTTAAATTCTTATAGAGTAACCAACCATAGATTAGATCTAAGAGTCCCAATCAACATAAATAACCGTCAACAGAAAAGTTGAAAACCACTAGCAAATCAATAATCAAATCAATAAATTGAATGTAAGTCACACACCAGAAGGCACTTTTATGAACCAAGGATCGAGAAGGGTGTCAGGACGATGCATGTAGAGTAGAGGTGGCAATCGGGTCAATCAGGTCGGTTACGGATCGGGTTCAGGCAGTTCGGGTCATGTCGGACTCGGGTTTGGTCGGGTCAAGTTGCTTATTCAAGTCGAGTCGGATTCGGGTTGGGTCGCTTATGGGTTAGGTTAATCGGGTCAATAACTACAACAGGTCGGTTTAGTTTCGGATCGGTTGACCAATGAGTTGAGATATATCAGGTCAATATGCTTGATCAGGTCGAGACCGGTTTGATTTCGGATTACTGATGGGTCGAGTATTTTATATTGTCGTCTTAAATTTGAAAATTAATCGGGTCAATGGTCGGGTCTTTATGTTAAAAGATCACTTTTGAACTTATGAATTATAATATTGGATTAGAGGAACTCGATATAAAAGATATTTGTAAAATATAAGAGTAAAACACTATAAAAGTTAATGATTATATAATTTCATTGAACACTTATGCTGCTCGACCTCGGTTATAAGTATATGACACGAGTGCCTATCCAGTGTCGGATTCGCCTATATTATGGACAAAAAATAATGTTTTTGGTCTAAATTAATCAGTTGTTTATGTACTTCATAGTTTTGAACATTTGACATATAAAGTATGGCAAGGAACTAAATGAATTACCTATGAAATAGATTTTATTTGTTATCTTGACGGTATCCTACATATTTAATTTTGAATAGGCTCTATTAGAATGGTGTACTTGAGGTTTGGATTTTAAGATCATAATTAATAACCGTGGTCGGATTGTATGGTCATAACTCATAACTCTTCCTTCCCTTTATTGTTTTCAATGGAGGCAAAACTAAACACTCTTTTTCTCACAAAGCGTTAATTTAACATTTCCTACATATATCACTTGCAATATAATTATTAATAAGTTTAACTAAGAATATAGCGTACTAAATTTACAACTGACTATTTATTTTAAGATTATATTTTGTTTTGAAAAATAAAATGAGCGATAATTTTTTATATCAAATTTATTAACAAAAAAACAAACTATAAAGAAATTTAGATTCTTAAAAAAGATTATTTGGCTATGAGTCGGGTCGAGTTTAATCGGGTTAAAACGGGTTACATGTCGGTTCAGTTCGGTTTGGGTCAGGTCGGGTTTGTGGGTGAATCGGGTTTCTGGTCGGGTCAGGTCGAGTCACAAGTCGGTTCGGGTCATATCATTTCAGGTTCTATCGGTTTATCGGTTAACCTTCGGGTCGGTTCAGGTCAGTTTCAGTTCAGCAAATTTACGGATTCTATCAGGTCGGTTTTCGGATAAGTCAGGTCGGTTCTTCGGGTCGGGTCACCTTTTGCCAGCTCTAATGTAGAGTATAGCAGGATCAGTGCCTACAAAACTAGTGAAATATTTGAGATATGAGACAATTAAGAAACCTAAGAAAGTAATTGAAGTAAACCACAAATAAAAAGTATACCTTTAAATCTCAATTTTATATTTGACAGACCTAAGGAAAAAATGAATTGATGCGCAAAAACTAATAACTGTAAGAAATCATAAATCATGTATTTTCAATAAATTTTAATTAGAGGCGACAACTAATGACACGACACGAAAACCCGACACAAACCCGACACGAAATTAACGGGTTTGGGTTGAGGTTTAATGACCCATTTATGTAAGTGAGTCGACACGAACACGACACAAGATTTAATTGGGCCGGGTTTGGGTTGCGATCTTAAAACACGAACCCCACACAAAGGAACTGTATACTAAATTAATTCTAATATTTATTAATCCTCCATCAAATAAATATATCATAACTTTCCAAAATTGACAAGACACGAAACACGACACGAACCCGCCACGAAATTAACGGGTTAGGATTGAGGCTTAATGACCCATTTATGTAGGTGGGTCAACACGAACACGACACGAACCCGCCACGAAATTAACGGGTTATGATTGAGGCTTAATGACCCATTTATGTAGGTGGGTCAACACGAACACGACACGAAATTTAATTGGGTCGGGTTTGGGTCGAGGCTTCATGATCCGTTGAACATGTGACACGAACACGAACCCGACACGAACCGATCTGTTTGCCAGGTCTAGTTTTAATTAAAAGTATTGATAGTATTTTATAACTTTTTTTTTGAAAAATGTATATTTTTAGCCAAAACATCTTATCATAAAAGGTCTGACGACAAATCTTCAATACGACAATTTCGGTATCGTGAGATTTTGTATTTTATAAATATTTCACTCAAAAAGAAAAACGCTCACTTGTATCCCAATAGATATATACTTACTCCATTCAACTCCACTCTACCAAATTATTTTTTCACGTTTGCCGAGACGTGTTTTACGCGGTAAATATCGTTAGCTACGTGTTTGCAAAAATTATAAAAGTTGGATATTAATAATGTACTCGTAAAGACGAATCAAACAAGATCACACATGAATATATTTTCACTTATATATTGAGAGAAAATTGCAATTAGATGCCGACTCATGAATAAAGTGCAAAAATGAAAGTGGTAGAGTGAAGTTGAAGGGAGGAAGTACTAAACAATTTGGTGTTTGACCTGGAAAAGATAGACTTTTTTTTATAGTCTTTTAATAATTATAGCATAAATAATATACAAAGAATGCAACACATGTGCCATCTCTAGAATGGGAGTTCCTATTGGTATACCTTTAATAATGTACTCCCTCTATTCAAGTCCAAACACAACATTTCTATTTTACACGTTTGACAATGCACGAATTGTAACGTAAATATCTCGAGTTTTACATTATAAAAAAATATAAAAATTTGATAATCTTGTTGTACTTATAAAGACAAATCAAACAAGATCCCTCATGACCATATTTTACCTTACATATTGCAAGGAATCGTAAAGATTCTCTTCACTCATGAATAGTGTCAAAAAAAGAAATGTTGTATTTGGACTTGAATGGAGGGAGTAATAGTTAAGATCTAAACGCTTCAATGATAGCCTCTTAGCAATACGAGACTTCGATATAAGTGTTATTTTTTTTTGCAAAAGATTAAGATTTCATTCATTAAAATCAACTTTTACAAAGCTAAAACCCCCTAAGAAGCAGACAAAGTCAACCAACTAAACCACAAACAATTTTCTCATTTGGGAACCTGTTTCGCCAGTTATAAGGACACAATCATAGTAAGTGATTTTCCTAAAAACCTGAGCTATTGAAGAAAAAAGGTCACTAAATCTCTATGATTCCTCTCTTGCCAAAGGAAATTAATTGTTGCGGCAAGGCTACACCTTGCCCGTCTCTTCGTCCAGTGATTCCCTCAAAATTGGGAAAGTCATATAAGTGTTATTTTTAAGAGAGATGATGTAAATTGAGTGTTCCTTTCTATTTGAAAATTTAAACAAACTATATGACTATACTAGTATTGTTTAGGTTAGGAAAATCTAGCTAAATGTCGATGAGTTATTTGTGAGGACCTGGTGATTTGCTTAGTCAATCAAAATCTATATCAAAATTACGAGCGACATATTTTGTGGTCGTATGTAAACATTCGCGATTTATAAACATAAAAGAATATACATAGTATGAGTCTCTATATTCTCAAAAGCGTCTAATAGTATAAAAACAAGTACAAAAATAAAGAAAATTGCAGAGAAATAACATAAGAAAGTTTCAAGTAGTTTAACCTTCACTAATCTTAAAGTTTACGGACACTATCTTTTTTTTTCTTATCATTGTCCCTCTATGATAAATTATTTCGGGTACAAAGAAGCTCTAACAACCTACTCTATTGCAACTTTAGTACGATTGAAGTCCTTCGTACCCCAAAACTAATTTATGTTGTGCTAAATTGAGTGATAAATCGTTAACACCAATAAGGTATCTATTTACAACAAGATTGTATCTCGTGACAATCCCCTATCTACTAAAAAATTAGGAGAAACGCCATATTTTATCGCCTAAAACATACAACTTATAAATGAGTAATATCTTGAGTATAAATGGGGTTAATCTTTTAGATTGAAATATCTACAAATATTAAAAGTATATAACTTACACGAATGAACCTCCAGTTTTGTTTATGATGATGAAAATAGCTCTTTAATTTTTTTAATTTACACAAATTTTTGTATCATAAAAAGTAGCGGCTAAAAATGCGATTAAAAAATTACCTATTTCTTATTTAATAAAAATGTATACACTAATATCACCAGTTTGATGGTAAAAAAAAGCACTTTTCATTAAAATTCTCATTTTCATGACTTTTAAGACTTTAACTAGTTCTTATGCCCGTGAAATTCACAATTTGTTTTTATTTGACGATATCTTTAAAGGCGGTGTGAGATGGTTCAAAAGAAATGTTGATCATATACTAACTATTAGATGAGATTATATTTTATGCAATGTAACCAATTTTTTCATAATTGAGTTATTTCTTCTAAGAAGCTGATCAAGTAGCTTTATTTTCCAATTTTTCATACGCGTATATTACATTTCGTTTGGCAGGCTATTTTGTCGTCTTTGTTGCTTTTCATAGCTTACAGTGCACTTAATGGACCAAATCAACCTCACCCATCTATAATTATCAATCCCGACTTAGCCTCTTAAACACCATCGTCGTCGATCATTTATTCCAAGTTTACCGATGATATAATTATTTTTTTAATTCATCCCCCTTCTACTTTTTAATAGATTACTCACTTATGTTATTTGAAAGGTTGTTCAATAAAATACGCTACTTAAAATTCGTTGCAAATAAGCGTACAATTAAAGACATCCATGTGGGTCATCTCAACTGTGAAGCTAAACTCAATCACCAAAATGTACACTAAGCTTTTTTGCGAACTAAATGCCCAAAAAATGATATGCAATCAAAGGCAACAACTAAATTAAGTAACATTTGAGCACGACATCTGAATTTCGGTTGAACAATTTTATAACCTATAACCAACAAAAGATTTGTGATACTTATAATTTAAATAAGTTTGATTAAATAACTCTTTAATGTTAGATGAAAATTTGAAAGGAGACGATCAAAGAATGAAACATATAAAAAAAAACTTTAATTGCTTTTCGGAGTCCAGTAAATTAGGTATTCTAATGATTTCGTTCGTCAAGAGGTGAAATTAATCTTAATGGTTTTAAACTATCGAAATATTAATTAACACAAATTCTCATTTAAGACGGTACGACCCGTCTTAAGCTTAAGACGGGTCAAGTTCCCATCACAAAGAGCAAGTGGGGGAGGGGGGATAAGTGGGAGCAAATGGATCCCGCCACTTGCCCCTCCACTTGTTCTTTGCGAGGGGGTTTGACCAGTCTTAAGCTTAAGACGAGTCGCCCCGTCTTAAGTGAGAATTGCATAATTAGTAGTATTAATATAAATATAATGAGCAATGAGGAGTACTCAATAGGCTATTAAAATAAGTATAGTATGACCTACGTTTAATATAATAAAAAAAGAGTGAATTGTATAATTATTAGTATTAATATACATATAAATATTTAATATTTTTCTCATAATTGTGCTTGATGAGAAGTTTTAAGGAGTTCCAAATGCCCAAATGAGAATGAGTAATTGCGCCACATGTCATTTTCAGAATGTTCATCTTGGCTTTTAATGTTATATATAGATATAGATATAGATAAATATTTTCTTCTCAAATCAAAATTCAAGGACAAAAAACGTGGAAAAAAAAATGAGAAATTCATTATATACTGTGCATACAATGCATCGGTCTAAACTAGTGTCTAATTATAAGACTATTAGCGAAGAATATAATTCATTGTAATCAAAATAATTATAAAGTACATAATACTATAATAGTGTAGTGAGTTAACAGCTCCATAAATTTTCTATCGCATTTTTAGAAAATCTTTTGTGAAATAAACACTTGAAAGCATGACTTATATTTCTTTTGAGAAACACTTTGAGATTGAAAAAGTTTAATTGAGAGTGAAGTGACATTCTCTTATATGAGAGCATGGTTAAATGCGAATCATATATAACGGGTAAGAGGAAAATACTTCTCTCAAATAATAGTTTAGCTAAAATTTAGTGATGTAACTTTCAAGAAATCAAATTAACTTATTATCTAAATTATCATTTATTCTCATCAAAAATATATTCATCTCAAAATACTTCACTTACTAAAATTTTATAAAAATATTTTAGTAAAATATTTTGTAAAATCATGTTTAAGTTATTAAAAGTTTTGTCACTCTACATAGCAGATTATAAAATTGTACGATATATTTATAAGATAGTCAAGAGAACGTTCGAAAATCATTAAGGGATACAATATAGAGTAGCATTGGTCGGTCACCAGTAACGATGGAGTTTAATTACACTCCAGGTGACTCCTAGATACCATTCACATTGCTTTAATTAGGAAGGCGGTATGCGATATTTGCTTTTACTGAAAATGGATAAACCGAGATATTCCGAGGTTGCAATTATATTTCAAACCAAATTAACAAACAATCATACTAAATAGGAGATAGTCTAAAGCGTTATTATGATTAAATGATTGAAGGTATTAGGGATTTAGAGTAATGGAATTTGATTCATCCTTCAAACTAAATATCATTGTCGTACAATTCAAAGAATATAGGCGCCATGTGCCAAATTTTACTTTACGACTCTAAATACAGACTTATAATTTCTTGAAGAAGAATTTTTTCTAGTGAATATTATTTATTATATTGTTGTAAATAAAAAAATAATAAAAAATATCAATTTTTATTTAATGTTATTGTCAAAATATCATACAATTTCCCTAAATATTCGTTATCATGTAATCATAGAACTATTATACTAGACCTGACAAATGGGTCAGGTTTGGGTCGGGTCAGTTTGGGTCGGGTCATCTCGGGTTTGCTCAATCTTTCGGGTCAGGTCGGGTCGGGTCGGGCCGCTTTCGGGTTTGGCCAGTTTCGGGTTTGGGTCACTTCGGGTTTGGGCCATTTCGGGTATGGGTCATTTTGGGTCGGGACATTTTAGATTCATATCCAATTTATTTAGGCCATTTTAAGGTCAAAATGATCAAGTTAGTTTTCGAGTCAAGCCCGCGTCGAGCCAAACTCGCACGAGCCGACTTGGACCAAGCCGAGCCTGAGCTGCACGTGGGCCGTCTCGTCTCATTATCACCCCTAATCACAACAAATTGGGTCATTTAGGATCATTTCAAATTGGTTTGTCTGTAGGTCGCTGGTTTTGGGTCGGGTTATTTTAGGTCGGGTCTCTTTCGGGTTAGTCAAGGTTCGGGTCGGGTCTGGGTCGGGTCGGGTCAATTCGGGTTTCGGGTCATCCTCGGGTCTGGTAATTCCGGGTCGCTTTCGGGTCTTGGGTCAGCCTTATCGGGTCGGGTTATTCGGGTCGGGTCAGTTTTGCCAGGTCTAGATTATACCACTGATTTCATTATAACTTGCGGTATAGTTTATTAACTTAATATGAAATTTATGAGATTTTTTGTAAAGTTTATGAGTTATAAGGTTAAGATTTTAGCTCCTTCAGATAAATATTAGGGTTTTTCTATGGGGTACCCCTCAACTATTGACTTTTCTAAGTGGTACCCTTGCGTTTTTCAATTTTCCACTTTTACCCCTAAACTTTATTAGCTATCCCCAAACGTGCCCATTAAAATTATTTCCGTCAACTTTGAAAGTTAAATTCTTAGTTGACATTGATGAGTTGGATTACTTATGCTGACAATGCTCTAACTTTGTGTTCCCTCCATTTTTTCAGAAAAATTCCTTCATTTTTGCTAGTTTTAACTTTCCTCAAATCTCCTCTTTATATATTACTTCCTCATTCTTCCTTTATTCCCCCTTTTTTTTATACTGCCATCCTCTATTCACTCCCTTTCTCTATCTTCTAAATCTTATTTGTACATTATTCCACCAAATAGTGATGTCTTCTTCGGCATGTTAGGAGAAATACTCCCATTGCGGGTCTTCAATTTAGACCTCAAACTTGAACCCGTTGCTGCAGAAATACGGTCATTAAAATCTCCATATCTTCCATCAATCAAAGGAAAGCAAATATAGAGTCTTAAAAGTGACCACTTTGTAATGTGATTTGGATAAGAGCAAATCATTCAAATAAGCGTTTTCAAGTTTCAAGCGGAAATGAAGTTGATGAAGTCTCATCTAGGAAGATAATGATGAAGACTAAGTTGGATTGAAGAATATATCTGATAGAGACCGTAAATAGTTGCATTCTTAGAGCAAATTGCACTTTCTTGTGCTATTTGTACCTGTCTTTATTATTATGTTTAAGATTTAAGAAGCAAAGGAATCTGAAGGGTACTAAAATGAAATGTGATCGAACTTAGTGTATAGAGGAAGTGATATTTAGCCCATACATAACACTTTCGACATTCGTAGTCCAACTCATCAACCCTCATAAGCACATAACGTCTAAATTTGACGGAGTAGACTCTAATGGGCACGTTTGGGGATAACTAATAGAGTTTAAGGGTACCAGTGGGACATTGAACAAGGCAAGGGTACTACTTAAAAAAGCCAATAGTTGAGGGTTGAAAAAACCTAAATATTATGTTCATAAAAATAACAATATAACTCAGAAATCATACACATAGGCTTAGTTAAATTTGTGTGTTGATTCAAAAAATAAATACCATGTAATACAAAAATTAAAACGCTCTTAAAAAATATATATTATCTGATTAGATTTAATATGTTTATATGATGTTATTATATATTCGGAGATATAATCATTTTTTCCTTATCTGACCCATGGTGATATTAAAATTACGCAGCTTGTTCTCCAGTTTTGCTACCCTACCGTGTTGTTCAAGCGTTAAACCTCGACGCACATGCACTTGGAGTACAAATCCCCCCTTATGAAGGTTAAGACTTGGATAAACTAACAATTCCATAAATTCTTAATTTCAAATATAATATTTTCAATTAATTACTCCATATGATTATATCATTGACCATAATAATATGTAGGAATTGAAAATTCGGTAAAGTAGAAATATTAATGTTTAATGTTTGTTTGATTGTCTTATCTATGACGGAAAGAAGGAAAATTATTTTTTTAATAATTCTCAATTTGTAAAGAATAATTGACTTACATACTTTACCGAGTTAATTGACAATTCAAATAGTATTAAATTCCTTGAATTGATGACAAGGTGCTTGAATTGTAGGGCCTAAATTTTATACTTGGAATGTTTTATAAAATTCAAATTCGATGATAAACTAAATATCTACCGAGTTTGTATGATACTATATAAAGATTCATAATAGCTTAATACTGACAGATTATATAGTTCACAGAAAAAATACTGAGAGTATATATTACCTTTATGGTCGATTGATTCCCTTATAAATGATACCTTGATATACAATTTTTTGTGTTATTTTAAATACCTTGTTGGTAATTAGTAATAACTCTCAGCAGATGTACTGAGGAAGCAACAAGGTGTTGGCATTAAGGATGATCTAGTAAGCAACAAAGATGCAGAAGACTTGAGCGTTGATTATGCTATGATTTCAAGTGGCAAAACTTGTTCACCAGAAGTACTTCTTCCAAAGGAGTGGAGTTACTAGCAAGACTCCCTATTTTGTTATGTTCAAAGTACATAAATAAATATATGTGTGAAACACAAATTACCTATAAAACATTAGCCTCTTTGTCTCTTTTCTTGTCTTCTTGTTGTGTACTGTGACACCCTCAAATTTGCGGAAAGAAAAAAATAATTTAAATACATAAACAAGGGTGTCATAAATAAAAAGGGTCATTACAAAACGTAAATAATATTCTACAAAAGAAATATACAAGAACGGGAGACATATCTCCCGTATAAATACGGAAATGACAGAGTGTATAATAATATACAATCTAAGAACCGAATATAGGTCCAAGGTAATACTTCGCTCGCTAGCTCGTCAATGTACCCAATGTATGCATTCACCACCTGTTCGACCGCATTAAATATAAACACGGAAGCCACAGTCAGTGGGGATTAACTCCGAGTCCTCCCAGCCACGAAATGTCAAGTTTAATAAAACATGAATAACATAAAAGCAATGTATATGGACAATACAAAACTTTAACATATATGATATGCTTTTCATGTTATGAAACAGATAACTAACAAATAACCTAGCATGTGAAAGCTATCATGTGAAACCGATAATAAACTATGACTCGAGGTAGGGAAGCTGGTATGCTAGCTCAGAGGTTCCTCTCAGAAACATGGACATGATACACTCAAACCCTAATCAACACGAAATCATGTGAATCAGTTAACAACCGGTAATCCAAACTCTATCAATCCTAGCCGGCTTGCATCTCACCTTCTAGAACTCATAGAATCATACAAACATGAAAGACCAATACGTATACAAACAGGCATAAGTTCTTAGTACGGCGATAGTCTACTTCTGTAACTCGAGGCTATACCACAAGGTAGGAAACACATCCTAG
>JAIUZE010016587.1:0-13793 GCA_022085475.1 Heliosperma pusillum
AAGTGGGATGGATGCCAAAGGTCCTGCTAAAAGGCCCTCGAGCTTGTTTGATCATAACAGGAAAGTTTGATAGTGACATGTTAACTACTGCAAAAAGACTGAAATCTGGACAGTCTGGAGTTGTCCCTAGGCTAACTTTTTGTGTGTTTGTTTCCTAGAAGAAAAGTCCTGGGAAACGTTGTAGAGGACCTTCCCAAGACATAAGTTTGATGGTTGGTTAGGCTTGTTTGATTGTGTGAGACTCCCATGGACCCTGTTTAGGAAGACTGTGAATGGCTGTTTTAGGCTAAGTGTTGTTTTTGTTGTGTTGGGTTTGTTTGGCTGTTGTCTGTGTGTTGTTGTGGCTTAGTCTTGGAAAGTGGATGGCTAGGCTTTGCTCTGGGTGGTGTGGTGTTGTCTTAACTGGCCTGAAGTGGTGGTTACTTGGACTGAATAAGACATTGTCATAACTGGTCATGGTGTTGTCTGAATGGATGTTGTTGCCTTGAATGATATTGATGTCTTGATGTTGTTGATGTTGAATATTGTCTTGAGCTTGTGTCTTGTCTTGAGCATATACTCCCGTTGCAACCTCCCTTTCTTGAAAAGGATTTGCCCTCAAATCTTCATCACCTTCATCATCTGATTCACCATGGTAGGGGCTCAGGTCTCCAACATTGAAAGTACCATGTACCCCATAGCTTCCTGGAAGATCCACTTTGTAAGCATTGGTGCCTATCTTCTCCAATATCTCAAATGGTCCATCAGCTCTTGGCATGAGCTTGTTTCTCCTCTTGTCTGGAAATCTCTCTTTTCTTAAATGCAACCATACAAGATCCCCTGCCTTGAACTCCCTTGCTTTCTTAGGCCCTTTGGACCTGGCCTTGTACAACTCATTGGAGCTTTCAATCTGCTTCTTGACTTGCTCATGAATCTGTATCATTTGCTCAACTCTTTTCTTTGCATCATAGTTTACTTTGCTTCCTTTGACTGGTGCTAGGTCTGTAGGCATGAGAGGATTAGTTCCATAAACTGTTTCAAAAGGACTTTTACCTGTGCTGCTTGAGGGAGCTCTGTTGAAGGCAAACTCAGCTTGTGCTAGCCTGAGGTCCCAATCTTTCAATGACTTAGAAACAATGCTCCATAAGATCTTTCCTAGTGTCCTGTTAGTGACTTCTGTCTGCCCATCAGTTTGGGGATGGTGAGAAGTACTAAACAATAACCTGGTCTTCAATAGCTTCCACAAGGTTCTCCAGAAGTGACTCATGAATTTTGTGTCTCTATCTGAGACAATGCTTCTAGGGACCCCATGTAACTTGACAACCTCCCTAAAGTATAGTTTAGCTACCCCCAAGGCATCCTCAGTCTTCTTACAAGCAATGAAATGTGCCATCTTGCTGAACCTATCTACAACCACCATGATTGAATCCTTTCCCCTTTGAGTTCTAGGTAAGGCTACAATGAAGTCCATACAGAGGTCTTCCCATGGCTTGTTTGGTACTGGCAATGGTGTGTAAGGGCCCGCTTGAAAATGTGCCTTGGCTAGTTGACAAGACCTGCATCTCTTGAGGGCATAGGTTTGGTACTGGCAATATGTCATAATCCTTCCCATGGCTTGTTTGGTACTGGCAATGGTTTAGTACTGGCAATATGTCATAGGTCTTCTACACCCCAAAGTGACCAGCAAGGTGCACTGAAACTATTCAGAAAAGACAACTAAACAATGACAAATTGAGCTAAGATTAAGACACTTGCAAGTACTCTGTTTCTGTTTGAATTGATTGTTAAAGAACAAGGATAGGACCTTAACCAAAGCACAAAGCCAATGGTTGAGGGTTGAACCTTGATCCCAGCACACAGCTAAGGAACTAAGCTCACTTCCAAACACAAAGCAAAGGAAGTTGTCTCAAGCACACAGCCAAGAGATTGCAACAGAAACAAGGTTTCAGTTTTATGTTTTACTTCAAATCTGATTTGCATTTCATTAGGTAAAGGCCTTATATAGGCAACAAGGATACAACTCAGACGTTTAGGAGATATCTAGGGCCACAAAGGCTTACAACATGAAACAAAATAACAGCTACAAACTTGCAGGAAACTGACATAAAGTAGATAAAGCAGAAAAGTAATTCTAATAGGACAATCTGCCTTAATGGGTTTGTTGGGGTTGAAACTGGTGGAGGGGTGGACTTCTGAGCTTGATTATTGAGCTCAACTGAAGTGGGATGGATGCCAAAGGTCCTTCTAAAAGGCCCTCGAGTTTGTTTGATCATAAAAGGAAAGTTTGGTAGTGACATGTTAACTACTGCAAAAAGGCTGAAATCTGGACAGTCTGAAGTTGTCCCTAAGCTAACTCTTTGTGTGTTTGTTTCTGGGGAGGGAAGTCCTGGGGAAATTTGTAGAGGACCTTCCCAAGACATAGGTTTGAGAGTTGGTTAGGCTTGTTTGATTGTGTGGGGCCCCATGGACCTTGTTTAGAAAGGCAGTGATAGGCTGTTTTTGGCTGGGGGCTGTTTTTGTTGTGTTGGGTTTGTTGGGCTGTTGGCTGAGCTTTGTTGTGGCTTAGTCTTGGGAAGTGGATGGCTAGGCTTTGTTCTGGTTGTGGTGGTGTTGTCTTAGCAGGCTTGAAGTGGTTGTGGCTTGGACTGAATAGAACATTGTCATAGCTGGTCATGGTGTTGTCTGAATGTAGGTTGTTGTTTTGATGTTGAGTCTTGTCTTGAGTTTGTGTCTTGTCTTGAGCTCGTGTCATGGCTCGTGTCTTGGCTTGGTCACATACTCCCGTTGCAACCTCCTTTTCTTGAAAAGGATTTGCCCTCAAATCTTCCTCACCTTCATCATCTGATTCACCATGGTAAGGACTCAGGTCTCCAACATTGAAAGTACCATGTACACCATAGCTTCCTGGTAGATCCACCTTGTAAGCATTGGTGCCTATCTTCTCCAATATCTCAAATGGTCCATCAGCTCTTGGCATGAGCTTGTTTCTCCTCTTGTCTGGAAATCTCTCTTTTCTTAAATGCAACCATACAAGATCCCCTGCCTTGAATTCCCTTGCTTTCTTAGGCCCCTTGGACCTAGCTTTGTACAACTCATTGGACCTTTCAATCTGCTTCTTGACTTGCTCATGAATCTGTATCATTTGCTCAACTCTTTTCTTTGCATCATAGCTTGCCTTGTTTCCTTTGACTGGTGCTAGGTCCGTAGGCATGAGAGGATTAGTGCCATAAACTGTTTCAAAAGGACTTTTACCTGTGCTGCTGGAGGGAGCTCTGTTGAAGGCAAATTCAGCTTGTGCTAGCTTGAGGTCCCAATCTTTTAATGACTTAGAAACAATGCTCCTTAAGATCTTCCCTAGTGTTCTGTTAGTGACTTCTGTCTGCCCATCAGTTTGGGGATGGTGAGAAGTACTAAACAATAACCTAGTCTTCAATAGCTTCCACAAGGTTCTCCAGAAATGGCTCATGAACTTTGTGTCTCTATCTGAGACAATGCTTCTAGGGACCCCATGTAACTTGACAACCTCCCTAAAGTATAGTTCAGCTACCCCCAATGCATCCTCAGTCTTCTTACAAGCAATGAAATGTGCCATCTTGCTGAATCTATCTACAACCACCATGATTGAATCTTTTCCCCTTTGAGTTCTAGGTAAGGCTACAATAAAGTCCATACTGAGGTCTTCCCATGGCTTGTTGGGTACTGGAAGTGGTGTGTAAGGGCCTGCTTGAAAGTGTGCCTTGGCTAGTTGACAAGATCTGCATCTCTTGAGGGCATCTTGCACATCACTGAGCATCTTAGGCCAATAGAACTGATCTTGTAAGATGTCATAGGTCTTCTGTACCCCAAAGTGACCAGCAAGGCCATTGGAGTGAACCTCTTTGACCAGTAGTCCCCTATAAGGTCCCTTAGGCACACACAGTTTGTTTCCATAGAATAAGTATCCTTCTTGAGCTGTGTACTTGCTCCCTTTCTTGACTTGCCCTTCTTGGTGTACCTCCCATTCATGCTTGAAGTCTGGGTCCTCTTGATAGAGCTCTTTCATAAATTCAAACCCCAACACCCTTTGCTCCATGAAGGTCAACATTACAGATCTTCTAGACAATGCATCAGCAACAACATTGTTCTTACCTTCTATGTACTTGCTGGAGAATGAGAAGGATTGCATGAACTCTACCCATTTGGCATGCCTGGGGTTGAGTTTGTGTTGTCCATTGATGTATTTGAGAGCCTCATGATCAGAATGAAGCACAAAAGGCTTAGGCTTCAAGTAGTGTCCCCAATGATTCAATGCCCTCACAATGGCATAGAATTCCTTGTCATATGTGGAATAGTTAAGCTTGGCCCCATTTAGCTTCTCACTAAAGTATGCCACAGGTTTCTTTTCTTGAGTAAGCACAGCTCCTATGCCAAGACCACTGGCATCACACTCTACCTCAAAGAGTTTGTTAAAGTCTGGTAGAACCAATATTGGAGACTTGCACAATAGCTCTTTGATCAGATTGAAGGACCTTTCAGCCTTCTCATTCCACTTGAACTCTCCCTTCTTCATGCACTCAGTAATAGGGGCCATGATTGAACTAAACCCTTGTATGAACCTCCTATAGAAAGATGCCAACCCATGGAAACTTCTTACATCAGTAACAGTTTTGGGAATGGGCCATTCCTTGATTGCTTGCACTTTCTCAGGATCAACTGCTACCCCTTTCTTAGAGATGATGAACCCAAGGAAGTAAACCTCAGGCTGCATGAAGGTGCACTTCTCTAGCTTGCCATACAACTTGTTTTCTCTTAGGACCTCAAACAACAACTTCAGATGTTGCAAATGTTCTCCCTTAGTTGAACTGTAAATAAGAATATCATCAAAGTAAACCACTACACACTTGCCTAAGTAAGGCCTTAGGACTTCTGTCATCAACCTCATGAAGGTGCTAGGGGCATTAGACAACCCAAAAGGCATCACCAGCCATTCATAGAGCCCATGTTTAGTCTTGAAAGCTGTCTTCCATTCATCCCCTGCTCTTATCCTCACTTGGTGGTAGCCCTGCCTCAGATCAATCTTAGTGAACACTTGAGCCCCACTTAGCTCATCCAGAATATCATTAAGTCTAGGTATGGGAAACCTATACTTGATGGTAATGTTGTTGATGGCCCTACTATCAATACACATACGCCAAGTCCCATCCTTCTTTGGCACAAGCAAGGCTGGTACAGCACAAGGACTGAGGGACTCTCTGACATAGCCCTTGTTGAGTAGTTCACCTACTTGAAGTTGGAGCTCTTGTGTAGCCTTAGGGTCACTCCTGTAGGCTGGCTTGTTGGGTAAGATAGCTCCAGGCACTAGGTCAATGTGGTGCTCTATCCCTCTAAGTGGTGGCAGTCCACTAGGAAGCTCAGTAGGGAAGACATCACCATAACTTTCTAGGATAGATTTGACCTCTTCAGGGATATCAATGATACTCATCCCAGTCTCCTTGACTAGCAATATGTATACAGGTTGTAGCTCACTTAGCTCTTGTGCTATTTCTGATTCACTTATCAACATGACTTCTTTGGAAGCCTCACTCATGGGGTTTGGGTTGATCTTTAAAGCAGGTGGTAAAGGTGCTAGGGTGATCTTCTTCTTCCCATACTTGAAGGTGTAAGTGTTGTCTCTCCCATGGTGTATGGCATCCCTATCAAACTCCCATGGTCTCCCAAGCAGAAGGTGACATGCATCCATAGGTAGAACATCACAAAGACTCTCATCCACATACCCTTTACCAATTGAGAAAGGTATAACACATTGTTTATCCACCTTGATCTCAGCCCCTTTGTTTAGCCATCTGAGTTTGTAAGGTAGGGGGTGGTCTTTGGTGGGTAGAGCTAGCTTGTCTATCAGTGTTTTGGAGGCCACATTAGTGCAGCTTCCCCCATCAATAATGAGGTTACATACTCTACCCTTGATGGTACATCTGGTCCTAAAGATCTGGTGTCTTTGGTCCTCTTCCAAAGGTTGTGGTTGAGTATGCATTACCCTCCATGTTACCAAACTTAACCCTGCATCAGGCTCTATCAACTCCTCACTAGCCTCTACCTCAGGCTCTTCCATCTCTTCATCACAGACCAACACTTCATCATCTCCCCAATGGATTACTTCTAGGGTACTCAGAGCCCTTTTAGATGGACATTCTCTAGCAAAATGTCCATACCCTTGACATTGAAAGCACTTTTTGAGAGGGGTAGTCTTCCTTTGGCCTGCCTCAACAGCCTTGCCTTTATCAAGGTTGAAAGGAGTCTTAACAGGAACCACAGGTTCTCCTATCTTAACTCCTACAAAAGGTTTGAAGGTGGGGGTTCTGGAAGGTGTCTTAGAAACACTGGCCTTTCCTTTTCCCAATTTTTCTACCCTTAAAGACAGGTTGACAGCTTCCTCAAAGGAGTATATGTTTTGTAACCTGACTTTGCTAGCTATCCTTTCATCCAACCCCTCTAAGAACCTTGCTATCTTTTGTTCAGATTTCTCAACAACCTCACATTGCAAAGTGAGTTGTTCAAAGTCTCTTAGGTAGGACTCTAAAGGTCTTTGGTCTTGCTTTAGGTGAGTAAGCTTAATGAACATGTCTTGAGTGTAGTCCCTAGAGACAAACTTAGCTCTCATTTTCTTTTTCAGTTTGAGCCATGACTTTACAGGTTCTTTCCCTTCTCTAACCCTCAAGGTTTTCATGTTTTCATACCAAAGTGAGGCATAGCCTTTTAGTTTCATGATAGCAACCTTAAAAGCCTTTCTATCAGTGTATCCTTTAAACTCAAAGACTCTTTCTACAGACCTTAGCCAATCTAAGAAATCATCAGGGTTCAAGCTACCTAGAAAGTCAGGAATCTCTACCTTGATATCTTTGTCTTGGTGTCTGAGAAGACTGTGATCTGAGCCATCTGAATCTGACATTTCAAACTGATCTACAGGTTGTCTCCTCCTTACTCCACCTTGTGGGAAAGGTGCTCCTCTTCCTCGACCTCTGCCTCCCCTTGTATCATTGTTCTGTTGGCCCTCAAGGAGTTCATTGACAGATCTAGAGACCTCCATTACAGTTCTGACAAGATCTTGAACTGTGTTTTCAATACCTGTGATTCTCTCTTCACTCATGGTTGTATTTTGTGTTTTTAATGTAGTTAGGTAGATGAACTCACAAACCAAAGCTCTGATAACCAATTTGCACTGAAACTATTCAGAAAAGACAACTAAACAATGACAAATTGAGCTAAGATTAAGACACTTGCAAGTACTCTGTTTCTGTTTGAATTGATTGTTAAAGAACAAGGATAGGACCTTAACCAAAGCACAAAGCCAATGGTTGAGGGTTGAACCTTGATCCCAGCACACAGCTAAGGACCCAAGCTCACTTCCAAGCACAAAGCAAAGGAAGTTGTCTCAAGCACACAGCCAAGAGATGCAACAGAAACAAGGTTTCAGTTTTATGTTTTACTTCAAATCTGGTTTGCATTTCATTAGGTAAAGGCCTTATATAGGCAACAAGGATACAACTCAGACGTTAGGAGATATCTAGGGCCACAAAGGCTTACAACATGAAACAAAATAACAGCTACAAACTTGCAGGAAACTGACATAAAGTAGATAAAGCAGAAAAGTAATTCTAATAGGACAATCTGCCTTAATGGGTTTGTTGGGGTTGAAACTGGTGGAGGGGTGGACTTCTGAGCTTGATTCTTGAGCTCAACTGAAGTGGGATGGATGCCAAAGGTCCTTCTAAAAGGCCCTCGAGTTTGTTTGATCATAAAAGGAAAGTTTGATAGTGACATGTTAACTACTGCAAAAAGGCTGAAATCTGGACAGTCTGAAGTTGTCCCTAAGCTAACTCTTTGTGTGTTTGTTTCTGGGGAGGGAAGTCCTGGGGAAAGTTGTAGAGGACCTTCCCAAGACATAGGTTTGAGGGTTGGTTAGGCTTGTTTGATTGTGTGGGGCCCCATGGACCTTGTTTAGAAAGGCTGTGATAGGCTGTTTTTGGCTGGGGGCTGTTTTTGTTGTGTTGGGTTTGTTGGGCTGTTGGCTGAGCTTTGTTGTGGCCTAGTCTTGGGAAGTGGATGGCTAGGCTTTGTTCTGGTTGTGGTGGTGTTGTCTTAGCAGGCTTGAAGTGGTTGTGGCTTGGACTGAATAGAACATTGTCATAGCTGGTCATGGTGTTGTCTGAATGTAGGTTGTTGTTTTGATGTTGAGTCTTGTCTTGAGTTTGTGTCTTGTCTTGAGCTCGTGTCATGGCTCGTGTCTTGGCTTGGTCACATACTCCCGTTGCACAAGGCCATTGGAGTGAACCTCTTTGACCAGTAGTCCCCTATAAGGTCCTTTAGGCACACACAGTTTGTTTCCATAGAACAAGTAGCCTTCCTGAGCTGTGTACTTGCTCCCTTTCTTGACTTGTCCTTCTTGATATACCTCCCATTCATGCTTGAAGTCTAGGTCTTCTTGATAGAGCTCTTTCATAAATTCAAACCCCAACACCCTTTGCTCCATGAAGGTCAACATCACAGATCTTCTAGACAATGCATCAGCTACAACATTGTTCTTACCCTCTATGTACTTGCTGGAGAATGAGAAGGATTGCAAGAACTCTACCCATTTAGCATGTCTGGGGTTGAGCTTATGTTGTCAATTGATGTATTTGAGAGCCTCATGATCAGAATGAAGCACAAATGGCTTAGGCTTCAAGTAGTGTCCCCAATGGTTCAATGCTCTCATAATGGCATAGAACTCCTTGTCATATGTGGAATAATTAAGCTTGGCTCCATTTATTTTTTCACTGAAGTATGCAACAGGTTTCTTCTCTTGAGTAAGCACAGCTCCTATGCCAAGGCCACTGGCATCACACTCTACCTCAAAGAGTTTGTTAAAATCTGGTAGAACCAATATTGGAGATTTACACAATAGCTCTTTGATCAAATTGAAGGATCTTTCAGCCTTCTCATTCCACTTGAACTCTCCCTTCTTCATGCACTCAGTAATAGGGGCCATGATTGAACTAAACCCTCGTATGAACCTCCTATAGAAAGATGCTAACCCATGGAAACTTCTAACATCAGTGACAGTTTGAGGAATGGGCCATTCCTTGATTGCTTGCACCTTCTCAGGATCAACTGCTACTCCTTTCTTAGAGATGATGAACCCAAGGAAGTAGACCTCAGGCTGCATGAAGGTGCACTTTTCTAGCTTGCCATACAACTTGTTCTCTCTTAGGACCTCAAACAACAACTTCAGATGTTGCAAATGTTCTCCCTTAGTTGAACTGTAAATAAGAATGTCATCAAAGTAAACCACTACACATTTGCCTAAGTAAGGCCTTAGGACTTCTGTCATCAACCTCATGAAGGTACTAGGGGCATTAGACAACCCAAAAGGCATCACCAACCATTCATAGAGCCCATGTTTAGTCTTGAAAGCTGTCTTCCATTCATCCCCTGCTCTTATCCTCACTTGGTGGTAGCCTTGCCTCAGATCGATCTTGGTGAATACTTGAGCCCCACTTAACTCATCCAGAATATCATTCAGTCTAGGTATAGGGAACCTATACTTGATGGTAATGTTGTTGATGGCCCTACTGTCAATGCACATACGCCAAGTCCCATCCTTCTTTGGCACAAGCAAGGCTGGTACAGCACAAGGGCTGAGGGATTCCCTAACATAGCCCTTGTTGAGCAACTCACCTACTTGAAGTTGGAGCTCTTGTGTAGCCTTAGGATCACTCCTGTAAGCTGGCTTGTTGGGTAAGATAGCTCCAGGCACTAGGTCAATGTGGTGTTCTATTCCCCTAAGTGGTGGCAGTCCACTAGGGAGCTCAGTAGGGAAGACATCACCATAGCCTTCTAGGATAGACTTGACCTCTTCAGGGATATCAATGATGCTCATCCCAGTTTCTTTGGCAAGTAAGATGTACACAGGTTGTAACTCACTTAGCTCTTGTGCTATTTCTGACTCACTTATCAGCATGACTTCCTTGGAAGCCTCACTCATGGGGTTTGGGTTGATCTTTAAAGCAGGTGGTAAAGGTGCCATGGTAATTTTCTTCTTCCCATACTTAAAGGTGTAGGTGTTGTCCCTCCCATGATGAATGGCATCCCTATCAAACTTCCATGGCCTACCAAGTAAGAGGTGACATGCATTCATAGGCAGAACATCACAAAGACTTTCATCTACATACCCTTTACCAATTGAGAAAGGTACAACACATTGTTTATCCACCTTGATCTCAGCCCCTTTGTTTAACCATCTGAGCTTGTAAGGTAGGGGGTGGTCCTTGGTGGGTAGAGCTAGCTTGTCTATCAGTGTTTTGGAGGCCACATTAGTGCAGCTTCCACCATCAATAATAAGGTTACATACTCTACCCTTGATGGTACATCTGGTCCTAAAGATCTGGTGTCTTTGATCCTCTTCCAAAGGTTGGGGTTGAGTATGCATTACCCTCCATGTTACCAAACTTAACCCTGCATCAGGCTCTATCAACTCCTCACTAGCCTCTACCTCAGGCTCTTCCATCTCTTCATCACAGACCAACACTTCATCATCTCCCCAATGGATTACTTCTAGGGTACTCAGAGCCCTTTTAGATGGACATTCTCTAGCAAAATGTCCATACCCTTGACATTGAAAGCACTTTTTGAGAGGAGTAGTCTTCCTTTGGCCTGCCTCAATAGCCTTGCTTTTATCAGGGTTGAAAGGGGTCTTAATAGGAACCACAGGTTCTCCTATCTTGACTCCTACAAAGGGTTTGAAGGTGGGGGTTCTAGCAGGTGTTTTAGAACCACTGGCCTTTCCCTTTCCCAATTTTTCTACCCTCAAAGACATGTTGACAGCTTCCTCAAAGGAGTATATGTTTTGTAGCCTAACTTTGCTAGCTATCCTTTCATCCAACCCTTCTAAGAACCTTGCTATCTTTTGTTCAGATTTCTCAACAACCTCACATTGTAATGTGAGTTGTTCAAAGTCCCTTAGGTAAGATTCTACAGGTCTTTGATCCTGTTTAAGGTGAGTGAGCTTAATGAACATATCCTGAGTATAGTCCCTAGAGACAAACTTAACCCTCATTTTCTTTTTCAGTTTGAGCCATGACTTAACAGGTTCCTTACCTTCTCTAACCCTCAAGGTTTTCATGTTTTCGTACCACAGTGAGGCATAACCCTTTAGTTTCATTATAGCAACCTTAAAAGCCTTTCTATCAGTATATCCTTTAAACTCAAAGACTCTTTCTACAGACCTTAGCCAATCTAGGAAATCATCAGGGTTCAAGCTACCTAGAAAGTCAGGAATCTCTACCTTTATGTCTTTGTCTTGGTGTCTGAGAAGACTGTGATCTGAGCCATCTGAATCTGACATTTCAAACTGATCTACAGGTTGTCTCCTCCTTCCTCCACCTTGTGGGAAAGGTGCTCCTCTTCCTCGACCTCTGCCTCCCCTTGTATCATTGTTCTGTTGGCCCTCAAGGAGTTCATTGACAGATCTAGAGACCTCCATTACAGTTCTGACAAGACCTTGAACTGTGTTTTCAAGACCTGTGATTCTCTCTTCACTCATGGTTGGATTTTGTATTTTTAATGTAGTTAGGTAGATGAACTCACAAACCAAAGCTCTGATAACCAATTTGCACTGAAACTATTCAGAAAGACAACTAAACAATGACAATTGAACTATGGTTAAGACACTTTGCAAATACTCTGTTTCTGTGTGGACTGGTTGTTAAAGAACAAAGATAGGACCTTAACCAAAGCACAAAGCCAATGATTGAGGGTTGAACTTTGATCCCAGCACACAGCTAAGGACCCTAGCTCACTTCCAAGCACAAAGCAAAGGAAGTTGTCTCAAGCACACAGCCAAGAGATGTTAACAGAAACAAGGTTTCAGTTTTATGTTTTACTTCAAATCTGTCTTTCATTCATTAGGAAAAGGCCTTATATAGGCAAGGAGATTACATCCTACTCGTTCAATACATCCTAGGGCCACAATTGGCTTGCAAAAGAAACAGAAATAACAGCTACATTGTTCAGCATAAAGCAATAAAGTAGAAAAGTAGTTCTAATGGGACAATCTGCCTTAATTGGATTGTTTAGGTTGAAACTGGTGGAGGAGTGGACTTCTAAGCTTGATTCTTGAGCTCAACTGAAGTGGGATGGATGCCAAAGGTCCTGCTAAAAGGCCCTCGAGCTTGTTTGATCATAACAGGAAAGTTTGATAGTGACATGTTAACTACTGCAAAAAGACTGAAATCTGGACAGTCTGGAGTTGTCCCTAGGCTAACTTTTTGTGTGTTTGTTTCCTGGAAGAAAAGTCCTGGGAAAAGTTGTAGAGGACCTTCCCAAGACATAAGTTTGATGGTTGGTTAGGCTTGTTTGATTGTGTGAGACCCCCATGGACCCTGTTTAGGAAGACTGTGAATGGCTGTTTTAGGCTGAGTGTTGTTTTTGTTGTGTTGGGTTTGTTTGGCTGTTGTCTGTGTGTTGTTGTGGCTTAGTCTTGGAAAGTGGATGGCTAGGCTTTGCTCTGGGTGGTGTGGTGTTGTCTTAGCTGGCCTGAAGTGGTGGTTACTTGGACTGAATAGGACATTGTCATAACTGGTCATGGTGTTGTCTGAATGGATGTTGTTGCCTTGAATGATATTGATGTCTTGATGTTGTTGATGTTGAATCTTGTCTTGAGCTTGTGTCTTGTCTTGAGCATATACTCCCGTTGCAAATATAGTCTAATATTAGTAGTATATCATCTATCTTATTATCTAGTTAATAATAAGGGTAGATTATTTGGTGTCATCTTGGTGCAACTTGAAGGAGGTCTTCTAGTTTTGAGATTTCTTGTTCATCCATATTATAAGCTCAAGAACAACAAGAAGTTGTTCTTGTTGTGCCCATATTATTTCCATATCAATGTGAGGAAATTTCTTCTTTTATATAAATGTCTTTATATTTGCATGCATGTTACATAGATCATTAAATACTAAATTAACAAGTAATTTAGCAACTAATTAGAGGATTCTAATTAAGGTCTATGGACTTTCATGTGGTATCAGAGCTAGCTTGTAGCATGCATGTTCATTTTGGACATTTTTATTAAAGTTATAAGATAACTAATAAATCAAAGATTTTGAGTTAAATTACGATTCTGACAAAAGTTTTTGGTGCATGTATACCTACTGACCTCAAAATGTTTGTCGTCAAATTTCGTGATTTTAGGGATTAATTTGCTATTTATTTTGCTTTTTGGCGTTTAAACCGAGTTAACATGCATTTTATGAGTTAAAAGTTAACTAAAAAATAGTTTCATGTTGATTCTGGCCATGAAATTTTAATATGATCTCACTTGAATGTCTTACATACTGTATGTAAAATTTCGTGACTTTTACGTATGTATTGCATGTTTATTGATTTTTATACGATAAAAGTCGATAATATGAGATTATAATGTTCATAAAATTGAAACGTCCATTTCTGGTCTTGAAAATTTTTTGTACATTTTACATTATGATGTTGATACTCTCGGTGAAATTTCATAATTATTTTCACTGTTTTACTATATCTAATGTTTTTATTTGATAAACCCATTAAATACAAAGCTATTTGTTCATAAAATTAATTTAAATTTTTGAGCAAATTTTGTTATTGTTTATAGTTCCGGGAATTGTTCCAGAAGTACACAGTTTGTGGTTTCAAATGTTTTATGATGTTTGATATTTTATTTGGTTTTATTTCATAATTGTTCTTGATTAAACAGTCATATTTAGCAAATGAAATCAAACGATCAATTAATGACCAACAAAATGAGTAGCAGTGACCCTAATTTT
>JAIUZE010016588.1:0-27960 GCA_022085475.1 Heliosperma pusillum
GGCTAAGGTTGATAGAGTTTGGCTTACCGATTGTTAACTGATTCACATGATTACGTGTTGATTAGGGTTTGAGTGTATCATGGCCATGTTAACGGTAACCTCTGCGCTAGCATACCAGCTTCCCTACCTCGTATTATAGATTATTATCAGATTCCCATGATAGCTTTCATATGCTAGGTTATATGTTAGTTATTTGTTTCATAACATGAAAAGCATATCATATATGTTAAGGTTTTGTATTTTCCATATACATCTCTTTTATGTTATTCATGTTTTATTAACCTCGACATTTCGTGGCTGGGAGAACTCGGAGTTACTCCCCACTGACTGTGGCTTCTGTGTTTATATTTAATGCGGTTGGCAGGTTTGTGATGCATACTTGGGTACATTGACGAGCTAGCGAGCGAAGTATTTACCTTGGACCTATATTCGGTTCTTAGGATTGTATATTATTATACACTCTTTTATTTCTGTATTTATACGGGAGATATGTCTCCCGTTTCAGATACTTTTATTGTATACTATTATTTCCGTATTTGTTATGAACCTTTTTATTTAAGACACCTTCTTATGATGAATATATTTAATAGTAGGTTCCGGTTTTAAAATGTACCGATTTTCACTAAAGTGAACCTATTAGAAACGTATTCTCATCTTTTATTTATTTAAATTATTTTTTTTCTTTCCGCAAATTTGAGGGTGTCACATTATTACTCCAATCAGTTCTAGATCTTGAGACTACTTTCTGAAGAATTGTTTTCAACTCTCTATTTGAGACTTCTACTTGACCGCTGGTCTGGGGATGGTAGGCTAATCCTTGTCTGTGATACACACCATATTTGGCAAGCAAAGTGTCTAACTGCTTCTCTCCAAAATGAGTTCCTCGATCACTAATCACGGCTCTGGGTACACCAAAACGTGGAAAGATGATCTTCTTAAATAGCCGTATCACAGCTCTAGCATCATTAGTGGGAGTGGCAATTGCTTCTACCCACTCGGAAACATAGTCAACAGCGACTAGAATATAACGATTTCCGTTAGAAGAAGGGAATGGTCCTTTATAGTCAATACCCCAGACATCGAATACCTCAACTTCTAATATGCCGTTTTGAGGCATCTCGTGTCTCTTAGATATCTGACCCATTCGTTGACAAGCGTCACAAGCCATAACAAAGTTCTTTGAATCTTTAAACATCGAGGGCCAGAAAAACCCGGATTGTAAGACTTTGGCTACGGTCTTGGACGGACCATGATGACCACCATAAGCAGATGAGTGGCATCCTTCTAAAACTCCTTTAACTTCCCACTGGGGGATACATCGTCTGTAAAGACCATCAGAACACTGCTTGAAAAGATAAGGGTCATCCCAAACGAAGAATTTTGCATGATGCAAAAATCTCTTTCGTTGGTTATAAGAAAGGTCAGAAGGTAGCTGTCGACTGACAAGAAAATTGGCCATATCAGCATACCATGGAGAAGAGTCAGTAATTGCCATTAATGAATTATCAGCAAACGAATCATTAATTGGTGTTGGCAATCCTATCTCAGTTACTCTTATCCTTGAAAGATGGTCAGCGACTACATTTTCTGCTCCTTTCTTATCCCGGATCTCTAGATCAAACTCTTGAAGGAGTAAGATCCATCGGATAAGTCGAGGTTTTGCCTCTTTCTTTGAAAGCAGATATTTCAAAGCAGCGTGATCAATGTAAACAATGACTTTCGATCCTATAAGGTAAGAACGGAATTTGTCTAAAGCGTAGACAATGGCGAGAAGTTCTTTTTCAGTGGTGGCATAGTTGATTTGGGCAGGATCTAACGTTTTACTAGCATAGTAAATAGCATGAAGGAATTTTTCCTTTCTTTGCCCCAAAACAACTCCAACGGCGTAATCACTCGCATCGCACATAAGCTCAAATGGAAGATTCCAATCCGGTGACCGGATTATAGGTGCGGTGATTAAAGCGCGTTTGATTTTGTTGAATGCCTCAAGGCATTCCTTTGTGAAGTTAAAAGGCGCATCCTTAAAAAGGAGGTCAGTCAGGGGCTTGGCTATTTTAGAAAAATCTTTAATAAACCGTCGGTAGAAACCGGCGTGGCCAAGGAAACTCCTGAATCCTTTTATATTAGCAGGTGATGGCAGTTGCTCAATAACTTGGATATTAGCTCGATCCACTTCAATACCTCTCTCAGAAATGATGTGCCCTAAAACTACACCTTCGTTCACCATGAAGTGACACTTTTCCCAGTTGAGAACAAGGTCGACTTCTTCACAGCGTTTTAGCACTTTCGACAGATTTGTCAAACAATTATCGAAGGAAATGCCATAGACGCTAAAGTCGTCCATGAATACTTCCATGATAGTCTCAACAAAATCGGAAAAGATACTAGTCATGCAACGCTGGAAAGTTGCAGGTGGATTACACAAGCCAAATGGCATTCGGCGATAAGCAAAAGTGCCATAGGGACAGGTGAAGGTGGTTTTCTCTTGGTCCTCAGGGTGGATAGGAATTTGGAAAAATCCTGAGTAACCATCTAGATAACAGAAATATTTGTGGCAAGCTAACCTCTTTAGCATTTGATCAATGAAGGGTAGAGGATAGTGATCTTTTCGAGTTGATTGATTCAACTTCCTGTAGTCAATGCACATACGCCATCCCGTCACAATCCTTGTGGGATGAGCTCATTATTCTCATTCTTGACTACTGTTGTTCCTTCTTTCTTGGGAACAACTTGGACAGGGCTAACCCATTTTGAGTCAGAAATTGCATAGATTATGCCAGCATCTAGCAATTTCATAACTTCAGCTTTAACTACTTCTTGCATGTTGGGATTAAGACGACGTTGACCTTGAACACAAGGTCTTTGGCCTTCTTCTAAGTTAATTCTATGCATGCAAAAGTCGGGGCTTATGCCTGTGAGGTCTTCAAGTCAATAGCCTATTGCCTTTTTCTGTTTTCTCAAAACAATCAATAGTGAGTTTAACTGATTTTGATTTAGAAGAGCACTCACTATGACCGGGCAATATTCAGATTCATCTAAAAAAGCATATTTTAGATTTGAGGGAAGAGGTTTAAGTTCAGGTTTATGCACTTCTGCCTTGGCAGGAGCATCAATTAAGCTTATGAACTCCTCAACTTCTTCAGACGGTATCTCTTTACCAGTCAAGTCCCTTTCCAGCTCACTGATCTCAAAATTGTCGTTCTCAGAGATATCCTCTAACAATAAAATTGCTGCTAAAGGATCCTCAATTATTGATGGATACAGAGATTCATCAATGATTGAGTCGACAATGTCAAGGAAACAGCAAGGCTCTTCAAGCATAGGGCTCTTCATTGCACTATTTAAGTTGTAGGTGACTTTATCATCACCTACTTCTAATGTCAATTTTCCATTCTTGACATCGATTACTGCTCCCGCAGTGTGTAGAAATGGCCTTCCTAGAATGATAGGGATTTACGAATCTTCAGCCATATCCAACACTATAAAATCGACTGGAATGAAAAACTTCCCTACTCTAACAGGTACATCTTCTAAAACTCCCATAGGTTGTTTTAGAGAACGATCTGCCATTTGCAGGGTGATACTTGTGCATTTCAGAACTCCCATATTCAATTTTTCGCAAATGGAATAGGGCATAACGCTTACACTAGCACCTAGATCGCATAAAGCTTTATCAATAGTGTATGTGCCTATAGTGCAAGGTATAGATAAACTACCACAATCCTTTAACTTAGGAGGAGACTTATTTTGCAATAACGCACTGCATTCGGCGGTGAATGCGATGATTTCAACATCATCTAGAGTCCTCTTCTTTGTTAAGATATCCTTCATAAATTTTGTGTAAGAAGGGATTTGAGTGATTAATTCAGTGAAGGGAACCATTACTTGGAGGTTTTTGACAACTTCCATAAATTTACCGAATTGCGTTTCCTTATGATTTCTCCTCAAACGTTGGGGAAATGGAACTTGAATTTTGATGGGTTCCTTTTCAAGATCATCCTTCTTTTCATATTTTTCTTCCGCTTCCTTAGCGGTGGATGGTTGGGTTTCTTTTTGGCTTTCTACTGGTGAAGGCTCAACTGTTGGTTCTTTGGGTTGCTGAGGTTCCGTATAAGTGGTACCACTCCTAAGGGTGATAGCATTTGCGGTATCCCTCGGTTGTTCACCATGAGGTGGGAGTTGGCCTTGTTTTCTTTGGGTAATAGAGGTAGCCAATTGGGCCATTTGAGTTTCAAGCATCTTGATGGCAGCATCTTTAGCTTGATCACTCTTTTGAAATTGAGCAAACATTGAATCCTGTTTTTCAACAACTTGTAGAAGCATGGATTCGATTTTGCTCAAACTTGAGTCATTTGGTTGGCCTTGAATTTGAGGTGGTTGGTGTTGAGGTTGATTTTGGTATGGTTGATTGAAGTTAGGTTGGAATGAAGGTCTCTGGTTTTGAAAACCAGGTGGATTGTAAGGCTTTTGTTGGTGTGGTATGAATGGTTATTGAGTTTGTTGGTGGGGATTTTGAATGTTGGTACTTTTGTAGGACACAAATGGGTGGTTTTTTGTGTTTTCGTTATAGAAGTTTGAGAAAGCGTTGCCTTGCCTATATCCTTGATAAGCATTGACTTGCTCTATTGAACTTCTACAATCTTGAAAACTATGCCCTCCAATCCCACATGTCTCACATACCACTACGTGGTTAGTGACGTGGATATGTTCCTTGGATTGGGAAGAGCTTCCTACTTGTTGCTGCAGAAGGGCTAATTGGGCTTCCAAGAGTGCTACTTTACTCGAATCATCCTACTTGGCTTTGAGCAGTATAGCACGCGAGTTGCTATACTGAGAATCGTGGATTGCCATTGACTCGATAGTCGCACTAGCTATCTCTACATCGATTTGATCGAAACGACCATTGTTAGCGGAGTCGAGGATACGACGCGATTCGCCACAACACCCGTTGTAGAATGTGATAGCCAGGAACCATGAATCAAGGCCATGATGAGGGCATTCTCTTTGTAATTCTTTGTACCTTTCCCATGCCTCATAAAGGCTTTCGTCGCCCCTCTGACGGAATCCAGTAATTTGACTTCGTAAGAGTGCGGTTCGTTCTGGTGGGAAGTACTTTTGATAGAAAGCAAGAGCTAGACCATCCCAGTCGACTATTCCTAAGGCAACTCGGTCAAGACTATTGATCCCGAGTTTTGCCTTTCCTCTTAAAGAGAAGGGAAAGAGCATTTCCCTAATCTGTTCTTGGGATACTCCAGTTTGTCTAATCGTGGAGCAATAGTCACAGAAGTTTTGGATATGAAGGTTGGGATCTTCTGTGGCATTGCCTCTAAATTGATTTCTTTCTATTAAATTGATGAAGGCAGGTTTGATTTCGAAGTTTTGAGCTGTAATTTGAGGTGTAGCGATACCCTTTAGAAGTGTATCTGCAGTGGGTTTAGAATGGTCGGAAAGTCGAACCATTTTTGGTTGCGAAGATGAAGATGGAATGTTGGGTGAAAGTTGATTGAATTTTTGAAATGGAGAGGAAAATGGATCTTCTTCTCCTTCAAGATTAGGTAAGATATCCGAGTATTTCTCACGAATACGATCTAAACTTGAAATGTCAGAAGCTTTTGAAATTTCGTTGAATAGCTTTAATTTCCTACGCAGAGTTCTTTCTAGTTCGGGGTCTAAAGGAATAGGGGTCCCTAGTCTAGAAGATCTGGGCATAAGATAGAAAAGCTAAGATGAAAAATCAAGAGAAGTCTAAAGGAATTTGAGTTCCTAAAGACTAGATAAAACTAATCGTGATTAAAATCACAAGAAAAAGGAAAACTAAACCGTGCTCCCCGGCAACGGCGCCAAAATTTGATCGTGCTTGTCGCGAGCCCGATACAAAGATAAATTACCCAGACTAGGCTAATAACAAATTAATGTAATTAGGGAAGTAGGGGTCGATCCTCAGGGAGATGGTGTTTCCTATAAGATGTGAAGTGTCTCGCAATTGGTCTTATCTAACGAATATCTGGGTTTTGGGAATTTTTATATCTAAACTAATATAAAGCATAAATAAAAACAAAATAAAAACAACTGAAAGCAATAAAGCTAGTAATGAAAAGCATCTAGGGAAATAGGTTCACACATGTAGATTGACATATTCATGAAATTGGATTTAGGATATGCAAATAATTCATTGAGCGTTCGTAAGAATGGTGTGTTCATTACAATCATAGATCAGATGGTCTAGCAGGCTTTTAGTGCGATTTACTAGGTCTTAATCTACCATGTCATGCTTTGTCTATTCAATTCTCGTATGTCTACCTTGGAAAAGAATTCCATACTAGTCGATGATTTCCGGCCAGAAATTGTTAACTATCGTTACAATCCAAACATGCATAGACACAACGTTTTAAAGGCATAATTTCTTTTATCCAATTATCATCTTTTAGTCAATCTAACATGGCTACCCTACACCCTAGAAAGGTGACTACTTACTCATGATAATGTCTAAGTCTAAAATGATATTAACAATGAAAACTAGGATAGACATGTTTATTTTATTTTGACTCTTTATATGGCGATAATAACGACGCTATTTGACAATCTAAGAAATGAAATAACAATTATAACGGTACTAAAATGAATCTAAGACAATATGTAAAGCGAATAACAATCAAATGGAAATCAATAAGAACATTAAACAAGGGATAAAACAGAAATACCTATATGACGATCATGAACGAAAGCGATAACAATAATAGAAAATCCTTGCACATAATAAACGATCCTTGAATTACAACACTTGTACCCAATAAAGTAGACTACAAAGGTTGAAACTCTTATTAATCTAAGCTAAGATTTGGATGTGAAATGGACAGAAATAAACTAAGAACTAAAGACTAAAGAAGAAGAAAATGAGAGAAGAGAGACTAGTTCTCCCTTCCTCCTAATCTAAAGAGGAAATGTAAGAAGAGAAGAGAAGAGGATTGTAAGAAAGGTTGTATATGAGAGTGTGTATGAGTGTGTGAGGCTAGAGCATCTATTTATAGTATTAGAGTTTCGTGGAGAAGAGGTCGGGCAATAAATACATAGGTCAAAAATAGGATGAAGGAGCCGCAATGCACGAAGCAGCACAAATACCCGATCGGGTACACACTTACCCGATCGGGTAAGTCGTCTTCTGGAAACTCTTGACTAACGCTTCATCTTCCTTCGCTTTGACTTGACCTACAACATCCCCCTTGACTTATACAATCGGGTTTGTTGCTTGGATTTGATGTAAAGCGATGAATTATCCCGTCTAATTGATTGGTCTTCCGACAACTACGAAACCGTCTTTTCTTCTTCTCTCCCTTAAGTTAGTGAACCTTCTTGAAATGCCTTACACATGGTCAAGCTTTCTTCTTTGAATCGTCGGGTTCTAGGCAAATGCTCGGGAATATAGGAAAAAGGGCGTAGAAACGTCACTTTCCCTACAAAACAAGTTAGAACACAAGAATTCGCCTAGAATACGATATTAGCTCATAAAATGGCTTAACAAAGCACAAATGACATACAAAACCGAGCTAAACTGGGGGTTAAAATTATACAAATATTCACTTATCAGTAAATGACACGCACTAGCACCGTGTACATGGCAAGTATGATTAAAATCGCATCCACGAGATAAACATTTCCCTAAACGCATACACGATTAACATTTCGTATATGTAGACTAATTTCCTCCTGGTAGAACGACGATAATAATACGGTCCTAGTCTAAACCTGGCCAGACTCTCGGAATCACATTTTTCGATTCGACATGCGATAAACATTTCGCATCAAAGACTCGGTCAACCATAGAAGCCGAGTACCCCAAATTCGGTCAACCTTCACGAAAGAGGCGGAAAAGAGCACAAGCATCATAACAAGAGGTACGCTACATGCAATGACACCACCTTGCAAGTATACAACATTTGACGGCCGGGTCGATCAACGCAAAGTGTTCGCCTCCCAACAACGTCGTCATATGCCCACTAAAACATGCAATTAAGCAGTAAGGATTTACTCCTCGTTCCGACATTCCAGCCTTACGAGTGAGGAGGTAGCCGGGGGAATGAGAGTTCATAGCACATAACAATTAGTGCTCAAATCATAACATATGTAAAACCGACTAAAAGTGGGATATATCAAAAACCGTCACAAAACATGTGATACAAGCGAATGAAACATCATATATTCTAAACATGAATATTTAGTCATTACGTAAATCTATACGATAAACGAACCATGCGAACAATTATAAATGAAAGTATAAGAAAATATAGATAAAGAAAGGCAGGATGTGCCAGCCGGTCAGGTGAACCGGCAGCCGGCTACCCGGCTGGACCATATGTCACTTGAGAAATTGAAGTAAATATAGGGTGTGTGTCTCAGCCGACTGACCGGCTGCCGGTCGGCCGGCTGAGAGTTACTTCATACCAAAATTATTACGTAACACCAATAAAACATCAGTCACTTCCCAGCCGGTCATCTGACCGGCGGCCGGTCGGCCGGCTGGGACCAAAAGTACACGAAATTCATCAAACTTCACTAAGAATCATCCATATTCATCAACACATATCAACTATTATCAACTAACATTAACCATTATCAACAAACGATAACCATCATCAACAAACACATTTTCTATGAATACTAATCCTATTCTAAATACGATTACTAACATAGAAAACACATTAAAACACGTAATGATATCGAGTAACCCTTCACCGTTACCTTTTTGCGTTTTCAATCCTCGTCTAGGTCCTCCTCTACTAAGTAGTAGTCTTTGTCGTGGTCTAGAAGGTCACCACCTACAATTAGACAACAAAAGATGAATATAATTCACCTTTAAGAAAGACGGATATATTGAAAAGTGAGAAAGACGGTAATTTTATTACCAATTAAGATAGAGGACGGTGAGAGGGAAAGATTGAGGCGAAAATTAGCGGATTTGAGTAAGAAATGAAGGAGTAGTGTCGATCTTTAGCTTGATCAAATATGGAGCTTAGGTTTTTGGTGGTTACTTTGAGAGGAAGAAGGAGTAAGTGGAAAGTGAGTGAGTTAGGGTTTTAGGGGATATAAGGTGAGTGAGTGAGTGGAAAATATGGGAAAAAGCCCAAATGTGCCTTAAGGCGTAACTCACACGGAATTTCGAGTAAAGTCCGAATACGAACTCGGATTTGCTAAATTAGTTACGGGAAATTAAATTCTAGACTAAAACTAAAATTTCGTTGAAAAGTATCCGTATAATATTTTTAATATAAAAATAGGGTACATTTGCGGGTGTTACACTTTATGCCATGTCAAGACACAAAGTGATGACATGAACACTAAGAACTCGTTACCCTTAACATTCTATGTCTAGATTGACTCTCGTGGATGTCAATGAACACGGATGTTCACAGAGATCTGGAGTAAGGGCTGAGGTACATATTAGGAAGCTCTTTTGATCAAACACCTAATCCCGCCCGCCTCGATAGCGGCCTCTACTAATGATTAGGGAAACTGTTCTGTACTCGATATGTAATCGGTTATATGCATGCAATGCAACATCCACGTTTTAACTCTAACATGTGAACTTAGACTATGTCAGTGAACTTTTAATTTAGCACTCAATTGTGTCAAATTGGGATTTAAGATTGATTGCATATGAGAAGACAATTAAATCATACAATACAATGATTAAATGGAACTATAAAATAAATATTACAATTGATTACAACGAATACGGGTTCTATGTCGGAAATATATCCAAAAGGAAGACTTAAAGAAAAGAAAGAAAAAATAAAACTATCTAAAGACAGATTAACGGTGATATTAGGAGTTAATAGTTGATTAATTAGTCAATTAAGCTACGTCGGAGCGAATCAAGAATATCAGAGACAGAAACCGGCCCGGAACAGGCGCAGCAGGAGGTGCGTCTTCTGGAAGAGGCACAACACTCTATGCGTCTGTTCCAGAGTTGGGTTCTGGCTGGAAGCCAGAATCGTAATCAGTTAGTATTTTGTTTGTGTATTTACAATTTATTAATGATCAATAAGTCTAATTTAAGTGATTTAATAGATTAAATTACACTAATTATATCAAAGACGAATCTAGAGATTTGATATAAACCAATCTAACCTCTAAAGACACAATTTTATAGATTACAAAAACCCACTAATATTAATTATTAGGGATCCAAGTCAAGACAAACTATCTAAATACGAAATTATGATGAAAGACAATTTATAAGAAATAATAAAAACTAATAAAGGTTTTGAAAAATTATGAGCATAAATCCGACATGAATCTTACATTAGATGAAATAAATAAAATACAATACAAAAGATGGATTTAAACATCCTCAGACTTACATGTTGATGAAACGAGATATGAACTCAAGTTACGATTTAGCGACAGCTCAACTCGAATGTAACGAAAGTGCCCTCGTAAGAGGATCGATTGATTAATTAAGATTGATTATTGTTGAGTTGGTCGAATTGGTAGGTCAATGCAATAACGTGACGGGAACCCAGAAGGATCTGAGCTTACGTGGTCGATTGATCAAGCACGTAGTTGTCAAAATGCTTAGAGCAAGGTCTAGAATGCAAAGAGAGAGAAAAGAAGAGGAGGAACACTCGTGTGCCTTAAAAGTGAGCACGAACCTCTCCTTATATATGGAGAAATCCGAAGAGTTTTGAAATAACTCGAACACGACAAGAAATCTAGACAATATTCCGGAAACAGACAAAACTTGTTGGGGAAGAGGCGCAGCAGCCACTGCGACCCTTGGAAGAGGCGCAGCTTCTGCTGCGTCATTTCCCAAGCAGTTTCCTACTTTGAAAGAAAGATTTCCGCGTTTCTATTATGGAATTGCGGTAGATCTCGAATAATCTTCAATATAATACGGATATATTTTACCAAAAAAAGATAAGTTTTGAAACATTAAAATATCCGGAATATTTTTGAGCATTCAGGCACGGTTTTAAAAGACGGTTTATAGAAAATGAAGCGGTTTTTTACCCGGACTACAAATAAAATCTAATGACTGTCAAAACGACCGTATCAGCACGTAGATGACGACCAAGGGGTAGACACAACTGTTTGAGCTATCACTTGACGATAAACTTACGAATTGTCATAAATCGTTACGCGTACCAAACATGCGGCCCAATCATCACTGGGTTGTTGGCGGAAGGAGTAGATTCGAGGTATCTACAGAGCCTTCACTTTGACTGAGGCTTGGACAAGGCAAAAGTAAAAGTATAGCCATCAGATTAATCGAAGATTACAACCTGACGACTATGGCGACGCGAGGCAGTTCAAGTGGTCTTAACCAAGGACCTGTCGTCGGGAACATTTTAAAGTCTGTTGACTGTCGGGGAGGGTCATTTAAAGTCCATTAGACTACGTACGAAAGCTCACCAGCCATAAGAAGGAGTCATACCTGAGAATCTTCTTATGAGGTTGCGATGTGAGGCTCACTAGGCGTTGCATTGGGCGCGTAGCGAGGCTCGACATCCGCTGAGTAGGTGTGCGGGCGCATGATGAAGATCTTCCTGCCGTTGAAAGGGCGTGTGGTGAGGATCTTCCTACCGTTGAAAGGGCGCGTGATGAAGCTTTCCAGCCGCTGGGGATAAGGTGCGTAATGAGGATCTTCATGTCGTTGGGGATAAGATCATATGTGAGAACTGGCATGTGTCTGTCTTCAGGTCAACTCTCGTTGGAGAAAGGGCGCGTGGTGAGGCTCACCAGTCATTGTTAGGGCTCGTTGTGAAAATCTTCATGCGTCTGTCTTTAGGCGGACTCTCGTTGGAATAGAGCGTACGTGAGAATCCGTCTGTGTCTGTTTCCAGGCGGACTCTTGCTGGGGAAATACATGTTGAAGTAGAATTCTGTTGCGGAAAGGGTGTATTTAATGAGGCTCGCCAGCCTTTGAGTGGGCGCGTGATGAAGCTTGCCAGCCGTTGTATGTGAGAATCTTCCCGCCGTTGAAAGGGGCATGTTGTGAGATTCTTCATGTGTCTGTCTATAGGTGAACTCTTGTTGGAGAAATATATATATTGAAAAGGATTTGGGCCCACAAGCAACAAACTTCTAATAACCAAACTCCTAAGTAGAGCTCTACTGGGGGTTGCTCAAAATCGCTTGAAAAATTGCTTGGCATTGCTTGAATTCGCTGAGGATTGTTTGAAGTTGCTGAAATTGCTGAGAATTGCTTGACGTTGCTGAAATCGCTTGAAGTTGCTTGACGTGCTGAAACCGCTGAGGATTGCTTGACGTTGCTGAAACCGCTGAGGATTGCTTAACGTGCTGAAATTGCTGGGGATTGCTTGAAACGACTAGCGGTGAGGGACATAAGAGACAGGGTTCTTCTTACGATGTCTGTAGGATATCGAGGTGGCAGGCGTTAAGCCCCCAGCTTACCTCGAGGTCCTGGAGTACAATTTTCAAAATTTGGCATGTCTCGGCACGTAGCGTACGTTATGGAAGGTGGCAAATCGACTGAGGGCTTCAGCCCTTGAGACACTCCAGGTATCCTGGATCAACTTGTATGAACCTCTCGTTCCTTGTTCATTTTCAAGAGAAGTGATTTCTTTGTAGAGAGTCTTGGAGCCTGAGCTAGCAGCGTCTCGGAGGGAAATAGCTTGTTTGTTGAGAGAGCTAGAGGATAGAGACACTGAGATTATCGCTCTCGAGATTCTAGCTGAGCTTGGTTATGAGGATTAGTTTGTCTTGTTTTGTTTGTAGATTTTGGATATTTTGGTTTGTTTTTGCACATTTTGGATTTTCTTTTGGACTATGAATTTTGGATTTTGTTTGGATTGTGAATTTGGCTCTGAATTTTGGATTTGCTTTTGTCTTGGGCTGGGGGAGAGCCTCAGTTTCTGAGTTTTCATTTTTGGCGAGAGCCCCCAGATTTTGGATTTTGACTCTGTCTTGGGCGAGAGCCCCTAATTTGATGCACATACCTCTTTTGGTTGTATTTGATAGGCCTCAGTGTTTCTGCTGCTGAGTGTTTTCTATCCCTGAAGGTTAGTCTGAAAACAAAACAAGTTTGGTAGACGACGGTTTTGCCGTCATGCTGCCGAAAATCACATCACATAGAAATCACACAAATTACATGTTTGCGCGTTGGTGGCCTCAACTAACGCAAAACGAAAAATTTGAAAAATGCGGTTTTGTAAAACAAATTTATATTTGTTGAAAATGTGGAAAGAAAGAGAAGTGAAACGGGTCTCGTGAATAAGTGTGCTCATTTGGCAGCAATGTCGATTTGTGTCTCGAACCCGAAAAGGATTAGGAAATCAAAGGTTGACGCTCATGCTTGCTAAGGTAAGAAGCTGAGTATTTAGATGACATGGGGATATTCAATGTCAAAATGCAAGAGCATAGTGACGTTCAATCTTAACAGGCTAGGGGCCGGTTTTATTTCGTATCGCACGAGCGGTACGTTGGCTACACGAGGAGCGTCACTTCGTTTGTTTGTGAGAATTTGAAAGAGTTCTGCCCTTTTTACAGTAACAAGTTTGGCAAATTACGCGAAACTAATACTATAAAAGTAAAATACTTTTGTGACCGTATAAGCCTAGTGTACATCTGTCGAATTCTTAGATGCTAAACGAAGGTGATAAGAGACAAAATGGAGTGGGAGGTTCTATGGTGCTACAGGACACTAGAGATCTGTGTTATCTCTCTCACTCACCTAAATGAATGAAAGGATCGTCCCAAAAGGCATGAAGAAAAAGTAACTGTGGGTCTATTCGTCTGAAATTTGTGTAAAGATGACTACTTGACAGGTTTTCTTTTGCTTGTGATTTTTTTAACCGGAGAGATTTTTTGGTTTTGTCTTGTGCACTTTGTGTAAATGCTGGAGACTTTTGTTAGGCTGTTTTTTTTTTTGCGTTAAAAGTCGTTGTTGGTCTGTTTTTGGTGTGGAAGTCGTTTTTGGACCGTTTTTGGTGTGGAAGTCGTTGTTGGATTGTTTTTTGGTCTGTTTTTGTGTGTTTGGATTTGTTCGACTTTTGTTTGTCTTGTGTCATGAATTTTTGAATCTTTGAGACTTCTGCTTTGGGTTTGTTGGGAGTTTTTTTTTGTTTTGGTTTGAATTTGTGAGAGTTTAGGAACGATTGCACTAAAGAATTGTTCTAATCCTCAGGTGAGGGTGTCAAAATGTTTGGCATAAGATGCAATTTCTGGTAGTCATACAGGATCTGGCGAATCGGGTCGAAAGATGCGGTCTCCAGACCTGAAGGTCACCTAGAGATACGACGATCAAGGAATTTTCACACCTCAAGATATGGAGAAGGTGGTAAATGCATGCCCTCGTTCAGGGTTATTCTAAGAGGTTCAGTGATCTACACTAAAGAGATACGACCTAAAGTATTTCAAGTCTATTCCACTAGTTAAGTGTAAAAAGTAGAACACGTGACTAACAAAAAGTACATGTGCTCATTTGTAACTCAAAGAGGACTAGGATGGTCCTATTTTATTAATAAATGCTAAGCTAGTGAATACAAATGGTTGCTTTCAAATGTCGTCCTCGATTCTCGTTCCTAACATTATTAAGTCTTTGAACGACTTTATGTTCTGGTATCTCAGGTGGTTTCCATAAACAGGTCTCAAGTTATTCACGAACTTTTCCACAAGAGTGGCTTCAGCTCGACAAGTTGTGTGCTAGTCTTCCTCCACCTACTTAGGAATTTGGTGAAACCTTCTTTCTCAGTTTGGGTAAGAACCTCTGGAGTGCGCATGTTGACTTGAATCTCAGCATTTTCTGCGTATTGCTTGGCAAACTAGATTGCGGCATCATCCCATGTTGCGATCTTCTTGTCTTCTAGGGAATAGAACCACTGCTTAGGAGTGGTGTTGAGAGATGAAGGAAAGATCCTTAGGAACATCTCAGGTTTGATGCCTTTGATAGACATGTAATCTTTGAAAGCACGAATGTGAGTCAAAGGGTTTTCGTGCCCCTTGAACTTTGGGATGTCAGTTATATTGAAGTTGGTTGGAAGCTGGGCATTCACAGCTTCATACTTGCGATTGTTTTCCAATGTAGATGTCATCTCCCTTAAGGTACAATAGTTGCTCCTCCAAGTATTGGAGTCGCTTTTCTGCTCCAGTAAGATCTGGTGGGGGATTAACTTCTGGTTGTCCCACAAAGGGTGGACCGTTATCATGCACACTAGCATCGGGAATGTCTGCGGGAGGAAGCCTAGCTTCTATGGAAACAATTCGGCCTTCGATGACATTGAGACGAGCATAAGCTTGGTCCTGTCTTGTTTGGAGACGGATGAGCGCAGCAAGGATTTGATCATTACCATTCGGATTTGGTGCACGAATATTTTCTTGACTAGCTCCTGACATCTTGGAAAATGAGCAAGAGACCAACGACAAATCAGAACACGATCGACAAATCTAGCACACTTACTCAAATAGACTCGACTTGTGAAGTGTGAGTGTGCCACTGTGTCCAAGTGAATTTTGAAAATGACTAATTTTCAAATGAGTGACGACTCGAAGTGGAGAAAGACTCGACTTGTGAAGTGGGAGTGTGCCACTGTGCTAAGTGAGTATTGAAAATGACTAGTTTTTTAAATGCTTGTCCTAGACAACCGTAGTGTGATTTTAGGAGTGTTGACTCGAAGTGGATAAATGATTTTGACTAGACACTTGGACAGAGTTTCGACTCATTTCGGGCTACTTTAGGCCACCTTTGAAAATGTTTTACAGTTTTAAAAAGGATTTTGATTTTGAAAATGTTTTACGCTTTTACACTTGCGAGGTTAAACAAGTAAAGTCGTATCAATACACCACCACCAACATCTCTTTTTCCGTGGTGGTGTACTTGCATTGGTCGTTATCCAAAGTCTTGCTCACATAGGCTATGACATGAAGCTATTTTTTGTACCTTTGGCTCAATACCGCTTCTAGGGCGAGTTCGCTTGCACATAATTAAACTCGAAAGGGAGATCCCAATTGGGAGGTTGGACAATAGGAGACGATATCAACGCTTTCTTGAGCCTACCAAAGCTTTCATGACAAGAATCGTCAAATATAAAGAAATTGTCTTTTGCAAGAAGCGAGGTGAGGAGATTAGAGATCATTGCAAAATCTTGTATAAATCGCCTATAGAAATTTGCATGACCCAAGAAGCTTCTCACACCCTTGACATTTAAGGGTGGGGGAATTTTCTCAATCACCTCAAACTTTGCCTTGTCCACTTGGATCCCTTTCTTAGAATTGGGTGACCAAAAACCACTCCCACTTGTACCATGAAATGACGCTTCTCCCAATTCAACATAAGGTTGAATTGGATGCAAGTTTGGAGCACTTGGGAGAGGATCTTCAAACAATCATCAAATGAGGTGTCATGGACACTAAATTCGTCCATAAACACCTTCATAGACTACTCAATGTAATTAGAAAAGATAGATATCATAGCCCTTTGAAATGTCCCGGGAGCATTGAAAAGTCCAAATGGAATTCTTCCATAAGCGAAGACACCATAAGGACAAGTGAAAGTTGTTTTTTCTTGGTCATCCGGGTGAATGGTAATTTGAAAGAACCCGGAATAACTGTCAAGAAGCTAAAATACTCATGATTTGCCAATCTTTCGAGCATTTTTTCTATGAAGGGCAAGGGAAAGTGATCTTTGATTATGGCGGAATTTAGTTTTCGGTAATCAATGCACATTCTTCATCACATGACCGGTCATGTAGAGATGAGTTCACCATCCTCATTCTCAACCACTGTTATACCACCCTTTTTGGGGACGATTTGAATCGGGCCTACCTATTCGCTTCCTGAGATGGAGTATATGATTCCGGCCTCAAGCAACTCATCAATTTCCTTCCTCACTACCTTCCTCAACTTCTCATTCAATCTTCTTTGGGGTTGAGCAGAAGGTGTGTATCCATTCTCTAGTGTAATGCGATGCATGCACACCCAAGGATCGATACCCACGAGATCATCAATGCTATACCCAAGTGCCTTCTTTTTGGTTTTAAGGACACATAAAAGTTTTTCTTTTTGTTCAACATTTAGGTTAGCATTGACAATCACGGGGAAGGCTTTTGCCTCATCAAGATAAGCATATTCAAGGGAGGGGGTAAGGGTTTAAGTTCTACAATTGGAGGGTTCGTACCCTTATGTTCATCCAAGGATAGTGGTAGAGCTTCAAAATCCTCTTCTTGGCGCATTAGACAGAGGATACTATATATAGTCACCTAGGTTATGATCCCTGTTAGCACAGAATAACCTAATCTCCCATCAATAAAGAGATCCTAATGATATGTGTGTCTACTAGAAGACCTACTCCCAAAAGTCGTCCCTTCAGGCAGTTTATGTAACACCCTGACCCAAACCTTGGGTCGGGAGCGGTCATTCTTGATAGCTCTCCGGGCTGTGTACATGACCCACAGATCAATACGGGTCCTTTCCAGCGCATTTTGTCCTCACTCATGCACATCCCGGGAACCTTCCCAGGAGGTCACCCATCCTAAGACTACTCTCAGTTAAGCACGCTTAACTTTTGAGTTCTTTTGCATGGACAACCAGAAACAAAGTGCACTTTGTTTTATATGAGTAGTACTTACAATCCCTTTAAGCACTAGTCATTTAAACTTATCAATGGACCTCTTCAACAAATGTGGGGTGTTACAGTTTATCCCAACCTTTTGTCGTGAAATAAGGTACGCTTCCGCATCTACTATTACCAAATAATTTAGTATGAAGTTATAGGCCTTTAGTCGGATGATTAAATCTAACAATTACCTCGCAATTGTACGAATGATCATTATGTATTACAAGGGTTGAATCTCTAGGGGCGGAAATTAAGGCTCTAAGACGGTTTAATAAACTCTAGTTTAGTCCTAGCTAGTAGCTAGTTGATTGATAATTAATGATAACTAATCCTAAGCAAGAGATCAAGAAGTTCAAATCATGAACTGGAAAGACTAAGGTATTCGGGTTCACAATTGTAGGTTAAGGTCGATTATGGTCTAGACTATGGTTGGACTAATGGTAAGTCAAGGGAAGTCTCAACCTCTCGGTGTGAGACGGTGCCTAGCCAAAAGTTTGGTTGGGTTCTAGCCCTAACCACCCCCAAGCATTCAATGAACACACAGAACTCAACACAGGTTCAAACTCTCACTTAAACAAGCAAATCGATATATAAATACATAAAATACCCACTCAAGCATTTCATCAAACACATGGTGTGCACAAAACAAAGACACTAACCAAAAGACACAACCTTTATGTAAATACCATATCAAACTATGAAACCTACACAAGTTCCCTCATTTTCCTTAGTAGTACACTACTCACACATGTTAATAAGAATAAATACTAAAGACAAAGACTTTGACATGAAACAAGTAGAAGAAAACATGTTCAAGAAGATAACTAGTTGAGCAAGTATGAAAATGTAAGTATATGACAAGTAAATCAAATGATGAAGAGGATTTTACCAAACATGAACCAAAGTTGCAATCTTGGATTAAATAATAAAAGAAGAATCTTCTATAATCTTCAAATTACAACCCAATTATTCAAAGGAAACTAATAGAAAGACTATATCTAACAATATCTTACTAGAAAGAAAGGGTAATTAGCACTAACTATGGAAGGATTAGAGTATTAATTAGGAAAGTTGAAAGCTCCATACGAGGGTTTTCTATCTAGGGCAGTGTGTACAAAATGGGTTAAGGATGAGCTATATATAGTGTCCTTTTGTATTGGTCTCAAATGAAGGAAAGAAGCCCATTTCGGTGGCGAGATCTCCATACCGGTGGAGCGGCTGCCAGGGGCCCGACCGGCAGCGAGACCAAATTATTTTTGGAAAAATCTTGGATTTGGGAAGGCGTGGATTCTTTGCCGGTGGATCGGCTGGCCGGCTGGCCGGCAGGGGAGCCCTTCTCCTTACCTTTTCGTTTTTTCAAAGTAGCATGAGGTAGGTGTCGGTGGACCGGCTGCCGGTGATCCAACCCGAACCGAGTCCTTTCCTGTTTTCTCTTCTTTGCTCTTCCTTTGTGAAGGTTGGGTGCTCCGAGCCGGTGAGCCGGCCGATCAGATGAGAGCCTTTCGCTTATTTCCTCCTCTCTTTCTCTCTCGTGCTTCTAACAAAGTAGCGACAGCATTTTACTCCACATCCCGTCTTGTCCTATTTCCTAAAAGATTAGGCGAGAGTTTATAATATGGGAGCGCATGGAATAATGGGTAAAATGCATGTAAACCGGCGCTAAAACAGTGTCAAATAAGGTCAAAATGTATGAGAATAAAGAGGAAAAGCGGTCTAAATTAATCATATATCACCTGCACAGTACATCGCAGCCATGGCTGTCTCTTAGGTTTCAGGGCCCTTGTGCGAAATTTAAATCGGGGCCCCATATAGTACATTTATGTTACAACTTTAGCGATAGTACCATAATATATATGAGTATTCGTTTTTGAAGTAATTTGAAAGTCAATTTTTTTACCGTTCTTATTTGAAAGGATTTATTTGTTAGTCTTAGAGCAACCTGTTTAATTTTCATTTGAAAGACTGAAAAAAAAAACCATTCATTATTTTTAGTGTCCAAAAATAAGATTTGCATTTGCTTTTTTAAACAAGTATTTATTTAAAAAAAAAAAGGTTTAGGATTGATAGGTTATGGAAATAAACTTGGGAGAACTCTTGAAAAAATTAGCGTAAATAAGGTGGAATTAAGTAGTGGGCATAAGAAATGAATAGATAGCTGAATTCTTGATAAAAATACACGTTTGTTAACAAAATACACAAAAAAACATTAGACAGCCCTGGGGTTTGAACTTGGGATGTCTTGCTCCTTCTAAACTTATAAAGCTAAATACATTCACTAGACTACATCAAACTATCTGATACAATGCACTGTCAAACCTCTCTTATTCCGGACAAGAATTTTGTCAGGCGCCCATAAGACCACTATCGGGCCAAAATTTTTGGGGCTATGTACGACCGCACGGGCCGTACACCCTCAAAGAGGGGCCTGATCGCAGCTAGCGATAGAATCGAGTAGCAACAACTTTTTTTTCAAAAAAAAATTTGTCTTGAGGTTTTAACCTAGGTTTTTCACGACCGAGTAGCTTGTTGAATTCATCAGTAAAGGCTTGCACATATCGCTTCCTTTATTTGCAGGCCATGCACTCTTCCACTTTCTAGCGTCACAGCTCCTTAAGATAGACACTCCTCTCGAGTAAAGCCACAAACTCAACCAAACCGAATCTAGCAGTAAATGTGGTTGCAGGTCCAATTAGTATCCACCAACAGTTCGCCTCACTCTCCATGTAATCTACAATAAGTCCCACCTTATGATACTCAGGTACAACATATATCTCTAACTGCCGCTCCATTTGTCGGCTCCAGATTGAAATCAGGTCAGGATCAACAGCTCCATCGTAGTATTTCAGTCTATTCTTAGGCATTTTTCCAGCAGTGTGAGCAAAGATAAACTCTGGGGCATGACCTCCAATTCCTCTACCGTGTAGCGTCATATCTCCATCCTCGTCGCCAGTTGGTTAAGCGAATCAAGGATCGCTTGGTTAGTAACATTATGATATGGAACACCTCCATTGTCTTTGTCGTTACTTTGTACACGTCCAACCATCTTTCAAAGGGAAAACAACATTCCATTCATGTTAATCATCGAATATCACAAACATGTAGACTAGCAAACAAGTCCTTATTTGTTTATACTTGACTCTCTACTTTATTGAATCCTTCATTTAGGTATTTTCTAGGATCAAAAGTGTAAGCGTCGGGAGCAATCATGTTCTAATACAAACTGTAATTCAATATAATTTCTATTGTAAAGCAATGGCGGAAAAACTGTCGAAGTGGGATTCAATACACAAAAATAAAAACTAGGTGACATTAAAACTAAAATTAATAATTAATAATTCTGAAATGGTAAGTCTTAAAATAGAAGTAGTTATAAATAATAGGACAACTCGATACTTGCATAAAAGTAAGGTTTATAAAAATCCATAAAAAAAATGAGGTAATACGAATAACAGTAGAGTGTCCCAGAAGATCACTCGCTAGTTCACACCATCATTCATCACATACATGTCATGTTAATAAAGAATACGCCATAATCAGTGAGCGAGTAACTCAGACGTGCTCACACCCATATTACATCAAACGAAATGAAAGATGCTAATATAGAAAAATAGATACAAAAACTTACATCAAATATAGAATACATAGGTTTCAAAATAATAGAAAGGTATACTCATTTCAAATCTCATCAAAGGTACATTCAATCACAGACTCACAGGTCTAAATCGTTTAGCTTATGGAATTCGAATAGTGTCTTAATTCATATTTTCACTCAGATTATGCTACAGTACCGTAATATTAACTAGAGAAGGGGTTTGAATCACATTCCTAAGCTTATTATTCTAAAACTCACACCTAACATATTCAATAAGTTATTTAAATCACATTCTTATTCATTATTTAAAAGCTTATCACGCATGCGGAAGTGAAATCTAAACATCTTTCTAAAAATAAAAAACTTTCCTTTTTTGGTAACATTCTCAAAATAGTATCTTTTTAAAAATATACTTTCCAAAAATAAACTACATTTTCAAAAATATACTTACTAAAAATAGGCTTTCTAAAAATAGACTAACCTAAATTAGTTTTTCTAAAATTATACTTCTTAAAAATAGACTTACCTGATAATAATCATTAGAACTTGGTCCCTTTGACTTAGGAGTAAAAGACTTCTTTTGATTCCCTCGAGTCTGAACCCTTTCCCTTTCATCTTTAGCAACCAATCTCAAAGCTTGATTATCTACCACAACATTAGTTGCCTTCTAGCGCAACTCCCTAGTGACTCCACAAAATTTTCTAGGTTCAAAGTCTCCTTACCCACCACAAGTGACTCCACAAAATTATCTACCACAACTTCACCTCTTCTAGGTTCAAAGTCTCCTTACCCACCACAATGCAAGTGACTCCACAAAATTTTCATATGATGACAGTAAAGAAACAAACAAAATAAGAGCGGCATCCTCATATTTAATCTTAACCTCTAAATTATGTAGATCTAGTAAATGGAGTTAAGCTTATAAAGATGATCACGAAGTGACATGCATTCTTGCATTCTAAGGCGAAACAAACGTTGGTTTAGCAACAATTTATTGGTGAGTGTTTAGTCATATAAAGACTCTCCAATTTTGTCCACAAGCCAACAACAGTTTCCACACTTGCAACTTCTGTAATAACGTCGTCTGCCACACATAACAAGATCGTAGCATGAGCCATTTCCTCCATTGTTACAACTCAGGATACACTGATGCTTAAGCAAAGCCCTCGTCTTCATTTGCCGTAGTCCAAAATTATTCCTTCTCATAAATCTGTCGATCTTTGTAGCAGTATGTTGTGCCATCATCTCTCCTGAATCAAATAACCTAGCTCAGATACAAATTGTTGTGCGCAGAAGCGTGTTGAGACGATGCAAAAACAATAGCAAAATAAAGAAAATAATAATTTATGTGGTTCATTATCAATATGATAGCTACGTCCACAGGGCCAGGGAAATATTTCGCTATGTAGGGAGAGAATTACATATTAGAAAATATGAGCTCTCAAATTTGTCTCTTCAAGTTTGATACATTTCTCTCCTATCTTAAAAGCTAATATCTAGTGTCTTTATATACTTATTTCACACTAGAATAAAAGACCTATTAAGATTAGGAAATAAGATAAATTAAAAACTTTTACAATTTTCTAAACTGAGTTTTCCTAAAACAAACCAAAATTTCATCTTTAACAAAACTCCCACATATCCTAATGCAACTCAAAGAGTCACATATCTAACAATTTTAATTTTACAAGCTTATGACAAGAAATATAAAATATAGTTTCATCCAGATAAATCATACTCAACCTTTTTGTTAATTTTATATCTAATCAAATGACTTTAAATCTTGAAAACATGAAAACAGACATAAATTATTAAAATAAAGAAGAAAAAAGGTAGTAGCCATAAGCCCATCACAAATTCTTATTTCAGACCGAGGTATCCGTCTTAAGCTTAAGACGGATACCATATTCTCTCACAAAATACCCATCAAGGGTGAGTGGAAAGCACATGGGGGGAGCCCACCTTGTCCCCTCTATCCATTTCCTCTCACAAAATACCCGTTGTAAGATCCGACCCGTCTTAAGCAAGACCTACTATAAGCCCATAATGCACTAATGGGTAATAAAAACCAGCTAAGCCACCCTAAATGAAAACTTGAAGGCAATTGTAAATAGAGCTGGCAAAAGGTGACCCGACCCGAAGAACCGACCTGACTTATCCGATAACCGGCCTGATAGAACCCGTAAATTTGCTGAACTGAAACCAACCTGAACCGACCCGAAGGTTAACCGATAAACCGATAGAACCTGGAATGATATGACCCGAACCGACTTGTGACTCGACCCGACCCGGCCCGAAACCCGATTCACCCACAAACCCGATCTGACCCAAACCGAACTGAACCGACATGTATGTAACTCGTTTTAACCCGATTAAACTTGACCTGACTCATAGCCAAATAATCTTTTTTAAGAATCTAAATTCCTTTATAGTTTGTTTTTTTTGTTAATAAACTTGATATAAAAAATTATCGCTCATTTTATTTTTCAAAACAAAATGTAATCTTAAAATAAATAGTCAGTTGTAAATTTAGTACGCTAAATTCCTAGTTAAACTTATTAATAATAATATTGCAAGTGATATATGTAGAAAATTTTAAATTAACGCTTTGTGAGAAAAAGAGTGTAGTTTTGGCTCCATTGAAAACAATAAAGGGAAGAAAGAGTTATGAGTTATGACCATACAAACCGACCACGGTTATTAATTATGATCTTAAAATCCAAACCTCAAATACACCATTCTAATAGAGCCTATTCAAAATTAAATACGTAGGATCACTCTCATGATAATAAATAAAATCTATTTCATAGGTAATTCATTTAGTTCTTTGCCATACTTCATATGTCAAATGTTCAAAACTATGAACTACATAAACAACTGATTAATTTAGACCAAAAACATTATTTTTTGTCCATAATATAGGCGAATCCAACACTAGATAGGCACTCATGTCATATACTTATAACCGAGGTCGAACAACATAAGTGTTCATTGAAATTATACAATCATTAACTTTTATAGTGTTATACTCTTATATTTTACAAATATCTTTTGTATCGAGTTCCTCAAATCAAATATTATAATTCATAAGTTCAAAAGTGATCATTTTACATAACGACCCGACCATTGACCCGATTAATTTTCAAATTTAAGACGACAATATAAAATATTCGACCCATCAGTAACCTGAAACCAAACCGGTCTCGACCTGATCAAGCATATTGACCTGATATATCCCGACTCATTGGTCAACCGATCCGAAACTGAACCGACCTGTTGTATTTATTGACCCGATTAACCTGACCCGTAAGTGACCCAACCCGAACCCGACTCGATCTGAATAAGCAACTTGACCCGACCAAACCCGAGCCCGACATGACCCGAACTGCCTGAACCCGACCCGTAACCGACCTAATTGACCCGATTGCCACCTCTAATTGTAAATAAAAAGAGACAAAAATTACTTACGTATGTGGTTCTATTCACCCATTAAAAGGAGCAATTTTTTTGTTTAGGAAAAAAAAGGAAATACATCACATAGAGTTGAGGTACTAAAAAAAGGACACAAATTCTCATTTGACGAGGATCTGTCGCAAGTTTTGGGTCAAGCTCCTCTAAAAAGAAAAACAAGTGCGAGACAAGTGGAAGGTAAATAAGTCTCCCCACTTGCTCTTTATAAGGGAATCTGATCCGTCTTATACTTAAGACGGATCACCCGTCGCAAACGACACTTACTCAAAAAGGGAGTAAGAGCGGGTACATTTACTTGCAGCGCGTCACATGTTAACTTAAAAAATGGCAGAAAGAAAGCAGAGGCAGGACAAAAGTCAGTGACACTGCGTCGCATGGATTTTCAAATTTTGTTTCTTTCCTTTTGTTAGGAGCATTCTCAACCTCCAATTAATGTTGAGTTTAACAACAAATCCTTAAAGAGGAATAATCTACAACAGACAAATCATCCTGAATTTGACTGAATTCTCCTCAAACTCTGTTATATTCCACAGAGAAGTCAACATTAAAAGTCTTGCTAGACCCCATCAAGAACAAAATAAGCAAAAATTCTAAGTAGTCCATATTAACTTAAGACACGTCAAATATCACACCACAAGATGTTCAACTGCTCAAATGTTGTGACATGTGCACTACGGCGACAAATATTAGGCATCAGTTGTTGTGGTTTTTGTAGTAAATAAAAACTAAAATACAATTAGAAATTAGTAATTACAAAGGCATTAAAACAAAAATGAAAACAAAACAAAAACAATGTTTGAATCACCCAATCGAATCACGCAAGAATGCGATTTCCCTAGAGTATTTCGCCCCTACAAGACTTTGGGTATCACGAAATCACGCAATAATGTTGTGACACACACACACACACGCACGCACGCACGCACGCACGCACGCACGCACGCACGTGTGCGCACACACACACACACACACAAATATATATATTTATATACACACACACACACATACACACACACATATATATATATATATATATATATATATATACATATACATATAGAGTCAAATTCAATTGAGTCCACCATTTTTATAGAGTCCTTGAGTCCTCATTCTAGCCATTGGATGAGGGGGATGGATGGCTGAGATTTGAGAGATTAAGAAACATACTTATCACTAATTAATTACCTATGCACTAATTAATTCACTTTCTCTCTCTACTTTTAATTAATCACTTTTGATCACTTTTAAGCACTTTTGAGCTGCTGAGATTTATGAGTGTAACTTTGATGGTTGCGAGTGTAACTCTAATGTTTTAGAGTGTAACTTTAACTTTTTAAGGCGGTTTGTATGTAAAAATTTGAATTTAAACAATTTTAACACCTTACGAGTGTAACTTTGATGCTTTTCGAGTGTAACTTTAATTTTTTGAGCGTAACTTTAAATTTTGAAGACGGTTTTCTCTATAATAATTTGAATATATATAATTTTAACATTCTACGAGTGTAACTTTGCTGATTTTCGAGTCTAACTTTAATTTTTTTGAGACGGTTTTGTATATAAAAATTTGAATTTGTATAATTTTAACATTTTACAAGTGTAACTTTGATGATTTACGAGTGTAACTTTAATATTTTACGAGTATAACTTTAGTTATTTTAGGTCATTTTGAGTGAAATTTTTTGAATTTTATTACATGTTGAATTTATGTAATTTACTACAAATTTATGAATGTAACTTTAGTCATCTATGAGTGTAACTGTAATCCTTTATGAGTGTAACTGTAGTCCTTTATGAGTGTAACTGTAGTCCTTTATGAGTGTAACTGTAGTCCTTTATGTGTGTAACTATAGTCCTCTAAGAATGTAACTGTAATCCTCTAAGAATGTAACTGTAATACTCTAACAATGTAACTGTAATACTTTATGAGTGTAACTGTAATACTTTATGAGTGTAACTGTAATACTCTATGAGTGTAACTGTAATCCGACCACCACAAACCAACCCACACTCACAAAAAAATAGATCTAGGAAAAAAAATGAAAACAAGAGTAAAAGCTAAAATAAGAAACAGATCTGACATCAACAAGTGTAACTTTTAAGGTCATTTTATGTTACTTTACTAGTGTTACTTTAATAAACACTGTGTGTTACTTTAATAGATGATATGTGTGACTTTAATAAATAAAATGTGTAACTTTAATAGACGATATATGTGACTTTAATAAATAAAATGTGTAACTTTAATAGACGATATATGTAACTTTAATAAATAAAATGTGTAACTTTAATAGAAAATTTGTGTTACTTTAATAGAAATCATTGTTACTTGAAACCCTTTTTCAGATCTAGAATAAAAAAAACACACACAAAATCAAATCATATACAAATTTGAAAAAAAAAAATCATTCATCCTTAATGGACACCATTTTCAGATTTGAAAAAAAAAAAAAACATACACAAACACAAATTCATATCAAGATCTGAAAAACAAGAAGACACACCACAAAGACAAATTAGATCTAAAAAGACTAAAAGAAATTAGAAAAAGGAAAAAATAATAACAAATAGAAGAAGAGAGTAATGAGAACAAAAAAAGACTAGATCTGAAAAAAATAAAATGAAAAACAAATGAGAAGAGGGAGGAGAAGAAGATGAAGGAGAGGAGGGAGGACTGCGAACTGGCGGACTGGCGGCAGGAGGAAGAAGACGGTGGTCGGAGAGAAGATGGGGGAGGAAGGAGGACGTAGGGGTGTTGGGGTGGTGTGGTGGTGGGAGGCGGCAGACAAGGGGGTGGTGGGAGGCGGCAGACAAGGGGGCGGTTGGAGGCTGCAGATCCAGGTCGGGGTGGGGTTTGTGTCGGCTAGTATTAGGTGGGGTGGAGGAGGGTGGTGGCAGAAAGAGGGAGGCGGAGGGGAGCATGCGGCGGAGGAGGGTGGTGGCAGGGCGGCGGCGGAGGGTGATTGTGGGTTTTCATTTGGTTTAGGTTTTATTTGGTAGTGATGTTGTTTGGTGGAAAAATGAGAGAAAATGGAGAGTTTTTTTTAGAGAGAAGTTTAATTGTGTGGTGAGAATGATATTGTGTGGGATGAGAGAGAAGTAATTGTGTGGAAAAGCTTATATATTGAATTAGTATAGATTAGTGGTTAATTAATTAAGGGTAGAGAGAGAGTGATATTAATCACCCTTTTGGAGGATCAATCTCAGCCACCCATCCTCCTTCATCCAATGGTCCAAAATAGGACTCAAGGACTCTAGGGAATGGGGTGGACTCAATTGATCTTTGCTCTATACATATATATATATATATATATATATATATATATATATA
>JAIUZE010016589.1:0-29564 GCA_022085475.1 Heliosperma pusillum
AGTTAACCCCGACCTAGATCGAGAGATTGGAAGGGAAGGCTTGCTTAGAATTGATAGGTGACTCCTAAGAGGACGAGAGTTAATTAGGAAAATCCCTAGGGTGGTTTGAGACCGAGAGGAGAAAACCATTGCCCTTCTCATTGATAGATTGACTAGCTTAGTTGACCCGTAGATGCCGATACTGCAGTAGACCGAATCCTAGCATATTTTCTCTTTATCTGATTTATTCGTATTAATTTCTATCCTTATTTTCTCTTCCCTTTAACTTTATTTAGTTTAGTTAAATCAATTTCAAAACCCCCAGATTGTTACTGATAGATTTAAATTACAGTTAGTTAGTTTCCTCCCTGTGGAGATCGACCCTACTTCCGCTATCTTCTTAGTTAGTTGACTTAGGTTTTATTTTTGGTGTATAACGACACACATCAAATTTTGGCGCCGTTGCCGGGGAGGCAATTTAATTTTCTGTTTATTTATTTCTGTCTCGTCTTAAGGAATTTCTAATTCCTTAAGACTGTTCTTATCTTTCTCTCTATAGTTGTGTATGAGCAGATCCCAAAGGCTCGAATTAGTGGAAGCTGATCTAGAGCCTGAAAGAACCTTCCTACGCAGGAAAAGAGGGTTAGATAAGACTATTCAGGAGGAAGACTTGAGTACTTCTGAATCCGTCTTTGACAGTTTCATTTTCGAGGAAGATTTAACTGTTGTGACTACCATTCCAGCAAAGATGCCGAATATTGCTAGCCATTCTGAGCCTACAGCTGCATGTATACCTCAAGGATTCAAACTTACAACGGACGAAGATGGAACTACTTTCGATCTTCGTCCGTCTTATATCAAGCTTGTCCAGCAGGATAAGTATAGGGGTGTGGCTGGGGAGGATCCGAGAAGGCATATGGAGACCTTTGCTGACTACTGTTCTTCTATTCCGGTTTCTAAAGGGGTGACAGCTGACAAGATCAAGGAATTCTTGTTTCCTTTTTCCCTTACTGATAACGCCAAAGACTGGTTGAAGAATTTGAATCGAGAAGAGCTGGGTATTACTGACTGGACCACACTCGCACTGGCTTTCTATAAAAAGTATTTTCCACCACAGAGGACGAATGCTTTGAGGGGTCAGATTACTAATTTCAAGCAAACGGCTCATGAAAATCTCTATGAGTCCTGGGATCGATTCAAGACGCTAGTGAGGTCTGTTCCTCATCATGGGTTCGAGCAGTGGTTTCTGTGTAACCAGTTCTACACCGGGTTATATGACGATCATCGAGCCATTCTAGATGCCGCATCAAACGGGAGGTTCCAGAAGGAAATAGATGATGATAAGGGTTGGAAGCTGATTGAAGAAATGGCAACCCATTGTGCTGAATATGGTAATCCGAGGAGTGGTAGACGGACGATAGCTAGTATCGATTCTGAAGGTCTGGATGCAAAATTCGATAAACTAAATGCCAGACTTGATAAATGGGAGAAGAAAGCTGAAGATAACCAGCAGACGGTTCATTTGCTGCAGCAGGATGATATGATTACTTGCAAGAGGTGTGGCGAAACTGGTCACACGGCTATAGACTGTCTCGCTGAAAGGGAACAAGTCTTTTCCTTTCAGCAGTACCGTCAAGGAGGTGGGCACTACAATCAAGGGAATATCCATCCCAATTTGAGATGGACAAGCCAGAACGTCTTAAATCCTACACCTCCACCACCACAGCCGACGTATCAACCGCCGCACAAGCAAGGATTTCAGAACATCCAGTCCTCGCAGCAAGCTAGTTCCTCATCTGTAGGAATTGCAGAAATCGGGGAGTTAAAGTCTATGATCCAAGCTTTAGCTATCCAAATGAGCAAAACTGATCAAGCAACAAATGCTACTATTAAGCTTTTGGAGTCGCAGATTGCTCAATTGGCAGGAGTTCGATCGACTAGGCAACCCGGGCAGTTACCGTCTCAAACTGACAGGAACAAGGAGACGCTGAATATGATTACTCTAAGAAGCGGTCTTGCTTATGACAGTCCGGGTACAGTTGCTGATATTTCTGGTGCGCATCCTGATGTCGCGAAGACTGTCGCTGGTAATGCAATCGATCGAGAGAATAATGCTAGTCGATCGAATGAAATGAAGGAGAAACTACTCGATCGAGAGATTTTTGTTACTCGATCGAGTGAATCAGAAAGCAAGTTACTCGATCGAGAGGTTGTTGATGCTCGATCGAGTAACTTAGAAGAACAAGTGGTCGATCGAGAGAACCAAGTTGCTCGATCGAATAAGGTGACCGAGGAAGCTGATCAATCGAGCAATTTAAGTTCGGATAATCTTCGATCGAGTGACTTAGATACTCGATCGATGGGTTTTCATGAGCGAGAAGCTCGTTCGAAGGGGTTAAGCAAGCGGATGATCAACAATGCAATTGTCAAGGATATGCAACGTGGTAATCCTGACATTCCAGTTCCGTTTCCTGGTCGATTGAAGAAAGCTAAGGTCGAAAAGGAATTTGTTCGGTTCGCTGACATTGTACGCAATCTCAAGGTGAACGTTCCTTTTGCAGACCTCCTATTAAAGGTACCCTCTTACCTAACATTTATGCGTGAAATTCTTTTGCGTAAGAGGTCCGTAGACACTATAGAGACTGTAGCGTTGACTGAGGAATGCTCTGCGTTCCTCCAGAACAAATGCCCCCCTAAGCTGTCTGACCCAGGTAGTTTTTCTATACCATGTCATATAGGCACCTATCTCATAGACAACGTGTTATGTGACCTAGGAGCTAGTGTTAGCGTCTTACCTTTGTCTTTAGCCAAACGGTTAGGCTTTACCAAGCTTCAGTGTACAAACATGACGGTACAGATGGCAGATAGAACCTTGTCTCGACCCTTAGGAATCATAGAGGATGTTCCTGTGCAAATAGGAAAATTCTTCATCCCGGTCGATTTCATAGTTTTAGATATACCTGAGGATTCTCACCCTCCCATCATATTGGGAAGACCGTTCTTGCATACTGCGCAAGCGGTTATTGATGTTGGGTTACAGACTCTGACTTTTCAAATAGGGGGGGAGAATTTAGTATTCACGCAGTCTCACGTTAGTAAGGGTCCTATGCTTGTGTCACCATGCTACGCACTTTCTTTATCTGATATCGCACCTGATTTATTCACGCATGACAAAGCTTCAGTTCCTATCGAACCTATAGCTCCTATATGTGATATCCCCATTGCTACCGTAACACCTCCGCCCCAGCTTGGGAGCAAATTGGAGGAGCATGCCATTGTGTGTTCCATTACAGGTAGCAAATCAGTAGCATTGGAGCTGGAAAAGGAAAAGCCAGGTTCGCGTGACGACGTAAAGAAGAAGAAGTCCAAGAAGGACAAAGGAGCCCGCATGTACGCAAGTGATTCCGAGGTGGAGCTAGGCTCCAATAAACCATTGTACGTGTGGAGGAAGAAGACGGAACTTACCGCAGCTGAGGGTACTTCCGCAAGTCAAAGGCCAAACGGTGGCCTTCTCATGAAACTATTTGGTTGGTAGCCGGGCTTGCAACCCCGTGCAACTTGTAAAAACAATTTATTGCGTTTTCAATTAGACATTTAGACTATCGCGTGATAATCCGTAGTTTAGATAGACAATTTATATTTCTTATTGGACAATTTTTGGTATTTTCTGGTTTTTTGTTGGCATCGTTTTGCAGGAATGGAAGCGGATATCAACTGTTCAAAGTCGTGGGCTGTGCAATTATGAAGTGCTCGATCGAGTAAAGAAAGCCACTCGATCGAGCTGTTTTACCTGGAAAAGTTGCTCGATCGAGTAGAATTTCTACTCGATCGACCCACAGTTTGATGCTGGTTTGGGGAAGCCTTTGTTTTGTGAGTTGTTTTCTGCTCCTTTAGTTTTTCCATTCTTTATATATTTCATTCCTTAGGAGCATGAATTAGGTTGTTTTTCCCTTTCCCGTCTCTGCTCTTGTGCTTTTACCAATGAGGACATTGTCTGTTTTGGTTTGGGGAAGTGTTTTACATCCTTTTGCGTCTGCATTTGCATTTGTATTGCATTCACGTTTACATTCATGTCAATTAGAAAAATTTGAAAAAATCAAAAATATCACGTTTATTTTTGCATATAGTTGAGTCGGATTGGAGTCTTGTTCATGATGAAATCGCACTACAAGTTTTTTTTTGCTATTCTTTGCACCTTTCTTGACTTACTTAGTGAAATCGTAATAGTGAACTATTGAATTTTGTCTTGGACTTTAAATTTGATTATTAAACTTGATTCAACATTTTTGGCAAACTACTTATATATTCTGAGGTTTTAGAGCCTATAACTGGTGACATCTTTGACCAGTTCATCTAGGAGTGAGAGTAGTTACTCCCCACATCTCGTGTCATTTGCTTGTATATGAATTTTGATTTCTTATTGCCTGCACGCATTGGGTTTGTGGTCGGTATTACGTGTTTTGAGAATATTTGCATCTCCCTTTTCCTCATTTTACCCCTTTAACTCCACATAAAGCCATATCTGCCTGTTGCCCTTAACTACATCCTAAATTAAGCCTACCTTTGCTGAGCTAGTTTGTAGTCGAGGTATATTCTACCGTTGTGTTAGTTTTCGGCTCGTTTCATTGATTGGAGTGGTATTTACGAGAAAAAGAAGAGAAGTAATAGTTGCTTCGATCGAGCAGTTGTTGTGCTTTATTGCCTCGATCGAGTGACTTAATCCACTCGATCGAGTGGTTTCCCTCAGCCAGCCAAGAAAGAAAGAGAAAAGAAAAGAAAATGAAAAAAAATGAAAAATTATAATGAGAAAAAATAATTGGCTGAAGTTGTGTTGTTTACACCTCCTGTGCTTATCGTTATTTTGTCGAGGTGTTTTATGGGATTTGTGTTGTTTATGCCTATATATGTCAAGGCATCGAGCTTGAATTTTGATAATTGGAAGAATGGAACGAGTTATAATGCGGTCTTGTTAGGAACTAGCTTGGCTATTTACCCTCACATCTCCATTAATTGTTTTGCCCCTTCTTACCAATTAGCCTCACATATCCATATCTTTGAAAATGTTCGGCACGTGATTGTCATTGAACGGTGGTTATGCGTGTGTACGGTGCTTGAATCATCTTTCATATTAGTTAGCAATGCATGTTGTGTCGGTCATAGTCTAGGTGAGTGACTATATTTTCTTCTCTCTCTCATGCATATTTACTTACCATTTGCTTGTTGAGAGAAGAGTGACCCGTGAGAGTCCGAATTTGGTTGAGTCTTGCAAGGTCGAAAATCTAATTTATTTCCAAGATTGTATAAATTCGTTCGCTTTCGTGTTGAGCTTTGTAGCGATTGAATGAGTGCATTGAACTGTTTAATATTGACTTGTTGCTAGCTCTGAGACTTGCTCCATTCCCCTAGGTTTATTTTGTTTCATATAGCTGCATTTAGGTTGCTTGAGCACAAGCAAAGGTTTGGTTTGGGGAAGTTTGATGCGTGTATTTTATATAGACTTTCTAGTCCATTTTGCATGCATTTAGGAGTATGGAAAGATCAGGACAGGAACTCTTGCATGGGGAAGCGTGAAACCGTTCATAATCAAGCCCAAGTCATGACTCACACCACATACTATGCCAGAAGACCTCGATCGAGGAGTTTACCATTCGATCGAGGTAAGTTGAAGCCAGAAGTGCTCGATCGAGCTACCTCCTTTGCTCGATCGAGTAGAAGCCGCTTACCAGTTGGTCGATCGAGTAGATCAAGTGCTCGATCGACTGATTTCCATGAATAAAAGCCTCGATCGAGTGGCTATTCCCCTCGATCGAGTAGATTCTATCACGGGCTTTAAGTCCATTAGGTTAATTAGGTTAAGAGTCGTGTTAGACACTATATATGACTCTTATTTACGTCATTAGTTATTCAACACTTATTATTCAGTTTTAATTATTCAGTAATTAGCATTAATTCTCCATTAGTTTCTGAACTTTACCTTTGGTTTGCATTCGGGTTTATCGACGTGGGATTTGTTCTTTACGCCGGATTTGCTAAGATTGTAAATTTCTTCTTTTCTCTTTTACTCTTAATCTTTAGTCTTAATTACTGTTTCTCTTCTTAAAAAAAAAAAAAAAAAAAAAAAAAAAAAAAAAATTAATACGAATTCTTCAATCAGTCTTTGGCGTTATCAGTAAGGGAGAAAGGAAACAAGAATTCCTTGATCTTGTCAGCTGTCACCCCTTTGGAAACCGGAATAGAAGAATAGTAGTCAGCAAAGGTCTCCATATGCCTTCTCGGATCCTCCCCAGCCACACCCCTATACTTATCCTGCTGGACAAGCTTGATATAAGACGGACAAAGATCGAAAGTAGTTCCATCTTCGTCCGTTGTAAGTTTGAATCCTTGAGGTATACATGCAGCTGTAGGCTCAGAATGGCTAGCAATATTCGGCATCTTTGCTGGAATGGTAGTCTCAACAGTTAAATCTTCCTCGAAAATGAAACTGTCAAAGACGGATTCAGAAGTACTCAAGTCTTCCTTTTGAATAGTCTTATCTAACCCTCTTTTCCTGCGTAGGAAGGTTCTTTCAGGCTCTGGATCAGCTTCCACTAATTGGAGCCTTTGGGATCTGCTCATACACAACTATAGAGAGAAAGATAAGAACAGTCTTAAGGAATTAGAAATTCCTTAAGACGAGACAGAAATAAATAAACAGAAAATTAAATTGCCTCCCCGGCAACGGCGACAAAATTTGATGTGGTCGTTATACACCAAAAATAAAACCTAAGTCAACTAACTAAGAAGATAGCGGAAGTAGGGTCGATCTCCACAGGGAGGAAACTAACTAACTGTAATTTAAATCTATCAGTAACAATCTGGGGGTTTTGAAATTGATTTAACTAAACTAAATAAAGTTAAAGGAAAGAGAAAATAAGGATAGAAATTAATACGAATAAATCAGATAAAGAGAAAATATGCTAAGATTCGGTCTACTGCAGTATCGGCATCTACGGGTCAACTAAGTCAGTCAATCTATCAATGAGAAGGGCAATGGTTTTCTCCTCTCGGTCTCAAACCACCCTAGGGATTTTCCTAATTAACTCTCGTCCTCTCAGGAGTCACCTATCAAGTCTAAGCAAGCCTTCCCTACCAATCTCTCGATCTAGGTCGGGGTTAACTATCTAGCCTAGTCTCCTGCGTATACTCATTCGACTAAACCTCAATTAAATTGCAAAGAACGATTCTCATATTCAAGACTAACCAAACTAATCTATCCTAACATGCCTCTACTACAGTTTCCTTCATCCCAACATATAAGAGAATTAGCTACTCATGCTATTAACTATGCTAACAAAGACGATTGAACATATGACGAAAGACATAATAAAATCGTAATCAACAAGCATAGATAATAACGCAGCAGTTTTTTACGAAGAGAAATAGTAATTAAGACTAAAGATTAAGAGTAAAAGAGAAAAGAAGAAGTTTACAATATTAGCAAATCCGGCGTAAAGAACAAATCCCACGTCGATAAACCCGAATGCAAACCAAAGGTAAAGTTCAGAAACTACTGGAGAATTAATGCTAATTACTGAATAATTAAAACTCAATAATAAGTCCTCCTACTAATGACGTAAATAAGAGTCATATATAGTGTCTAACACGACTCTTAACCTAATTAACTTAATGGACTTAAAGCCCGTAATAGAATCTACTCGATCGAGGGAAATAACCACTCGATCGAGGCTTTTATTCATGGAAATCAGTCGATCGAGCACTTTATCTACTCGATCGACCAACTGGTAAGCGACTTCTACTCGATCGAGCAAAGGAGGTAGCTCGATCGAGCACTTCTGGCTTCAACTTACCTCGATCGAAAGGTAAACTCCTCGATCGAGGTCTTCTGGCATAGTATGTGGTGTGAGTCATGACTTGGGCTTGATTATGAACGGTTTCACGCTTCCCCATGCAAGAGTTCCTGTCATGATCTTTCCATACTCCTAAATGCATGCAAAATGGACTGCTTTGGCTCGGTTTCTGCTACTATACAGCTTGTACCTACAAAATGGTAATGAAAGTACAAAGTAGCCAAATAGGGGCATATGGCGATATAATATCACCTAAATGACATAGAAATGCGTGCATAAATGGACTAGAAAGTCTATATAAAATACACGAATCAAACTTCCCCAAACCAAACCTTTGCTTGTCCTCAAGCAACCTAAATGCAGCTATATGAAACAAAATAAACCTAGGGGAATGGAGCAAGTCTCAGAGCTAGCAACAAGTCAATATTAAACAGTTCAATGCACTCATTCAATCGCTACAAAGCTCAACACGAAAGCGAACGAATTTATACAATCTTGGAAATAAATTAGATTTTCGACCTTGCAAGACTCAACCAAATTCGGACTCTCACGGGTCACTCTTCTCTCAACAAGCAAATGGTAAGTAAATATGCATGAGAGAGAGAAGAAATTATAGTCACTCACCTAGACTACGACCGACACAACATGCATTGCTAACTAATATGAAAGATGATTCAAGCACCGTACACACGCATAACCACCGTTTAATGACAATCACGTGCCAAACATTTGCAAAGATATGGATATGTGAGGCTAATTGGTAAGAAGGGGCAAAACAATTAATGGAGTTGTGAGGGTAAATAGCCAAGCTAGTTCCTAACAAGACCGCATTATAACTCGTTCCATTCTTCCAATTATAAAAATTCAAGCTCGATGCCTTGACATATATAGGCATAAACAACACAAATCCCATAAAACACCTCGACAAAATAACGATAAGCACAGGAGGTGTAAACAACACAACTTCAGCCAATTATTTTTTCTCATTATAATTTTTCATTTTTTTTCATTTTCTTTTCTTTTCTCTTTCTTTCTTTGGCTGACTGAGGGAAACCACTCGATCGAGTGGATTAAGTCACTCGATCGAGGCAATAAAGCACAACAACTGCTCGATCGAAGCAACTATTACTTCTCTTCTTTTTCTCGTAAATACCACTCCAATCAATGAAACAAGCCGAAAACTAACACAACGGTAGAATATACCTCGACTACAAACTAGCTCAGCAAAGGTAGGCTTAATTTAGGATGTAGTTAAGGGCAACATGCAGATATGGCTTTATGTGGAGTTAAAGGGGTAAAATGAGGAAAAGGGAGATGCAAATATTCTCAAAACACGTAATACCGACCACAAACCCAATGCGTGCAGGCAATAAGAAATCAAAATTCATATACAAGCAAATGACACGAGATGTGGGGAGTAACTACTCTCATTCCTAGATGAACTGGTCAAAGATGTCACCAGTTATAGGCTCTAAAATCTCAGAATATATAAGTAGTTTGCCAAAAATGTTGAATCAAGTTTAATAATCAAATTTAAAGTCCAAGACAAAATTCAATAGTTCACTATTACGATTTCACTAAGTAAGTCAAGAAAGGTGCAAAGAATAGCAAAAATAAACTTGTAGTGCGATTTCATCATGAACAAGACTCCAATCCGACTCAACTAAATGCAAAAATAAACGTGATATTTTTTTATTTTTTCAAATTTTTTCTAATTCACATGAATTGTAAACGTGAATGCAATACAAATGCAAATGCAGACGCAAAAGGATGTAAAACACTTCCCCAAACCAAAACAGACAATGTCCTCATTGGCAAAAGCACAAGAGCAGAGACGGGAAAGGGAAAAACAACCTAATTTATGCTCCTAAGGAATGAAATATATAAAGAATGGAAAAACTAAAGGTGCAGAAAACAACTCACAAAACAAAGGCTTCCCCAAACCAGCATCAAACTGTGGGTCGATCGAGTAGAAATTCTACTCGATCGAGCAACTTTTCCAGGTAAAACAGCTCGATCGAGTGGCTTTCTTTACTCGATCGAGCACTTCATAATTGCACAGCCCACGACTTTGAACAGTTGATATCCGCTTCCATTCCTGCAAAACGATGCCAACCAAAAACCAGAAAATACCAAAAATTGTCCAATAAGAAATATAAATTGTCTATCTAAACTACGGATTATCACGCGACAGTCTAAATGTCTAATTGAAAACGCAATAAATTGTGTTTACAAGTTGCACGGGGTTGCAAGCCCGGCTACCAACCAAATAGTTTCATGAGAAGGCCACCGTTTGGCCTTTGACTTGCGGAAGTACCCTCAGCTACGGTAAGTTCCGTCTTCTTCCTCCACACGTACAATGGTTTCTTGGAGTCTAGTTCCACCTCGGAATCACTTGCGTACATGCGGGCTCCTTTGTCCTTCTTGGATTTCTTCTTCTTTACGTCGTCACGCGAACCTGGCTTTTCCTTTTCCAGCTCCAATGCTATTGATTTGCTACCTGTAATGGAACACACAATGGCATGCTCCTCCAATTTGCTCCCAAGCTGGGGCGGAGGTGTTACGGTAGCAATGGGGATATCACAGATAGGAGCTATAGGTTCGATAGGAACTGAAGCTTTGTCATGCGTGAATAAATCAGGTGCGATATCAGATAAAGGAAGTGCGTAGCATGGTGACACAAGCATAGGACCCTTACTAACGTGAGACTGCGTGAATACTAAATTCTCCCCCCCTATTTGAAAATTCAGAGTCTGTAACCCAACATAAATAACCGCTTGCGCAGTATGCAAGAACGGTCTTCCCAATATGATGGGAGTGTGAGAATCCTCAGGTATATCTAAAACTATGAAATCGACCGGGATGAAGAATTTTCCTATTTGCACAGGAACATCCTCTATGATTCCTAAGGGTCGAGACAAGGTTCTATCTGCCATCTGTACCGTCATGTTTGTACACTGAAGCTTCGTAAAGCCTAACCGTTTGGCCAAAGACAAAGGTAAGACGCTAACACTAGCTCCTAGGTCACATAACGCGTTGTCTATGAGATAGGTCCCTATATGACATGGTATAGAAAAACTACCTGGGTCAGACAGCTTAGGGGGGCATTTGTTCTGGAGAAACGCAGAGCATTCCTCGGTTAAAGCTACAGTTGCTACAGTGTCTACGGTCCTCTTACGCAAAAGAATTTCACGCATAAATTTTAGGTAAGAGGGTACCTTTAAGAGGAGGTCTGCGAAAGGAACGTTCACCTTGAGGTTGCGTACAATGTCAGTGAACCGAACAAATTCCTTTTCGACCTTAGCTTTCTTCAATCGACCAGGAAACGGAACTGGAATGTCAGGATTACCACGTTGCATATCCTTGACAATTGCATTGTTGATCATCCGCTTGCTTAACCCCTTCGAACGAGCTTCTCGCTCATGAAAACCCATCGATCGAGTATCTAAGTCACTCGATCGAAGATTATCCGAGCTTAAATTGCTCGATCGATCAGCTTCCTCGGTCACCTTATTCGATCGAGCAACTTGGTTCTCTCGATCGACCACTTGTTCTTCTAAGTTACTCGATCGAGCATCAACAACCTCTCGATCGAGTAACTTGCTTTCTGATTCACTCGATCGAGTAACAAAAATCTCTCGATCGAGTAGTTTCTCCTTCATTTCATTCGATCGACTAGCATTATTCTCTCGATCGATTGCATTACCAGCGACAGTCTTCGCGACATCAGGATGCGCACCAGAAATATCAGCAACTGTACCCGGACTGTCATAAGCAAGACCGCTTCTTAGAGTAATCATATTCAGCGTCTCCTTGTTCCTGTCAGTTTGAGACGGTAACTGCCCGGGTTGCCTAGTCGATCGAACTCCTGCCAATTGAGCAATCTGCGACTCCAAAAGCTTAATAGTAGCATTTGTTGCTTGATCAGTTTTGCTCATTTGGATAGCTAAAGCTTGGATCATAGACTTTAACTCCCCGATTTCTGCAATTCCTACAGATGAGGAACTAGCTTGCTGCGAGGACTGGATGTTCTGAAATCCTTGCTTGTGCGGCGGTTGATACGTCGGCTGTGGTGGTGGAGGTGTAGGATTTAAGACGTTCTGGCTTGTCCATCTCAAATTGGGATGGATATTCCCTTGATTGTAGTGCCCACCTCCTTGACGGTACTGCTGAAAGGAAAAGACTTGTTCCCTTTCAGCGAGACAGTCTATAGCCGTGTGACCAGTTTCGCCACACCTCTTGCAAGTAATCATATCATCCTGCTGCAGCAAATGAACCGTCTGCTGGTTATCTTCAGCTTTCTTCTCCCATTTATCAAGTCTGGCATTTAGTTTATCGAATTTTGCATCCAGACCTTCAGAATCGATACTAGCTATCGTCCGTCTACCACTCCTCGGATTACCATATTCAGCACAATGGGTTGCCATTTCTTCAATCAGCTTCCAACCCTTATCATCATCTATTTCCTTCTGGAACCTCCCGTTTGATGCGGCATCTAGAATGGCTCGATGATCGTCATATAACCCGGTGTAGAACTGGTTACACAGAAACCACTGCTCGAACCCATGATGAGGAACAGACCTCACTAGCGTCTTGAATCGATCCCAGGACTCATAGAGATTTTCATGAGCCGTTTGCTTGAAATTAGTAATCTGACCCCTCAAAGCATTCGTCCTCTGTGGTGGAAAATACTTTTTATAGAAAGCCAGTGCGAGTGTGGTCCAGTCAGTAATACCCAGCTCTTCTCGATTCAAATTCTTCAACCAGTCTTTGGCGTTATCAGTAAGGGAAAAAGGAAACAAGAAGTCCTTGATCTTGTCAGCTGTCACCCCTTTAGAAACCGGAATAGAAGAACAGTAGTCAGCAAAGGTCTCCATATGCCTTCTCGGATCCTCCCCAGCCACACCCCTATACTTATCCTGCTGGACAAGCTTGATATAAGACGGACGAAGATCGAAAGTAGTTCCATCTTCGTCCGTTGTAAGTTTGAATCCTTGAGGTATACATGCAGCTGTAGGCTCAGAATGGCTAGCAATATTCGGCATCTTTGCTGGAATGGTAGTCACAACAGTTAAATCTTCCTCGAAAATGAAACTGTCAAAGACGGATTCAGAAGTACTCAAGTCTTCCTCCTGAATAGTCTTATCTAACCCTCTTTTCCTGCGTAGGAAGGTTCTTTCAGGCTCTAGATCAGCTTCCACTAATTCGAGCCTTTGGGATCTGCTCATACACAACTATAGAGAGAAAGATAAGAACAGTCTTAAGGAATTAGAAATTCCTTAAGACGAGACAGAAATAAATAAACAGAAAATTAAATTGCCTCCCCGGCAACGGCGCCAAAATTTGATGTGGTCGTTATACACCAAAAATAAAACCTAAGTCAACTAACTAAGAAGATAGCGGAAGTAGGGTCGATCTCCACAGGGAGGAAACTAACTAACTGTAATTTAAATCTATCAGTAACAATCTGGGGGTTTTGAAATTGATTTAACTAAACTAAATAAAGTTAAAGGAAAGAGAAAATAAGGATAGAAATTAATACGAATAAATCAGATAAAGAGAAAATATGCTAGGATTCGGTCTACTACAGTATCGGCATCTACGGGTCAACTAAGTCAGTCAATCTATCAATGAGAAGGGCAATGGTTTTCTCCTCTCGGTCTCAAACCACCCTAGGGATTTTCCTAATTAACTCTCGTCCTCTTAGGAGTCACCTATCAATTCTAAGCAAGCCTACCCTTCCAATCTCTCGATCTAGGTCGAGGTTAACTATCTAGCCTAGTCTCCTACGTATACTCATTCGACTAAACCTCAATTAAATTGCAAAGATCGATTCTCATATTCAAGACTAACCAAACTAATCTATCCTAACATGCCTCTACTACAGTTTCCCTCATCCCAACATATAAGAGAATTAGCTACTCATGCTATTAGCTATGCTAACAAAGACGATTGAACATAGGACGAAAGACATAATAAAATCGTAATCAACAAGCATAGATAATAACACAGCAGTAATTAGGAAGAGAAACAGTAATTAAGACTAAAGATTAACAGTAAAAGAGAAAAGAACAAGTTTACAATCTTAGCAAATCCGGCGTAAAGAACAAATCCCACGTCGATAAACCCGAATGCAAACCAAAGGTAAAGTTCAGAAACTACTGGAGAATTAATGCTAATTACTGAATAATTAAAACTGAATAATAAGTCCTTACTAATGACGTAAATAAGAGTCATATATAGTGTCTAACACGACTCTTAACCTAATTAACCTAATGGACTTAAAGCCCGTAATAGAATCTACTCGATCGAGGGAAATAACCACTCGATCGAGGCTTTTATTCATGGAAATCAGTCGATCGAGCACTTTATCTACTCGATCGACCAACTGGTAAGCGGCTTCTATTCGATCGAGCAAAGGAGGTAGCTCGATCGAGCACTTCTGGCTTCAACTTACCTCGATCGAATGGTAAACTCCTCGATCGAGGTCTTCTGGCATAGTATGTGGTGTGAGTCATGACTTGGGCTTGATTATGAACGGTTTCACGCTTCCCCATGCAAGAGTTCCTGTCCCGATCTTTCCATACTCTTAAATGCATGCAAAATGGACTGCTTTGGCTCGGTTTCTGCTACTATACAGCTTGTACCTACAAAATGGTAATGAAAGTACAAAGTAGCCAAATAGCGGCATATGGCGATATAATATCACCTAAATGACATAGAAATGCTTGCATAAATGGACTAGAAAGTCTATATAAAATACACGCATCAACGTCATTGACTTTTCCTTGACTTTTTCCACTTACTCCCTCATATACTAACCCTAACATTAACTTCCTCACAACTCAACATCTTCATCTTCCTCACCAAGAAACCCCAAAACCTAACCTCCTTATTCTTCCAAGTTTAGAATCGTCATAACGCTTTCAATTCTCGCTCAAATTCACGTAAGTTCGTCTTATTCTTTCCCTCTCATCTACCTCTATCCGTATTGCTAATAAAATTACCGTCTTTCTCGCTTTTCAAATTATCCGTCTTTCTCAAGGTGAATTATATTCATCTTTGATTAACTATTTGTAGGTGGTGACCTCCAAGATCCCGACAAAGACTACTTCTTGATTGAAGAGGACGTTGACGCGGAGTAAAGACGCAAAAAGGTAACGGTGAAGGGTTACTCGATATCATTTACGTGTTTTACGTGTTTTCTATGTTAGGAATCGTATTTAGAATATGATTAGTAAGCTTAGAAATTGTGTTGATGTTGATACTTGTTGATTGTTGAGAATTGATGATTTATGATGATAGATGATTGTTGTTAAATGTTGATCCTTAGTGAAATTGTCATTTTCGTGCAATGTTGACCCCAGCCGGCCGACCGGCAGCCGGTCAGCTGACCTGCTGGGGCAGTGACTGTATATTGGATGTTTTACGTGAGAATTTATGCATGATTTTGGTCTCAGCCGGCCGACCGGCAGCCGGTTAGCCGACCGGCTGAGACACCTCTACCTTTTCCAATGTTTTTCTCTTATGCCTTTGGTCCCAGCCGGGTAGCCGGCAGCCGGTCCCTTTGACCGGCTGGGACACACTGTATTTTCAGTCGAGTTTTTCTTATGATACATGATGCCAGCCGGGTGGCCGGCAGCCGGTCCAACTGACCGGCTGGCACCCTGCTGGAGTTTCTTGGAAATTCTAATTTACGTTTTCATTTATAATATTTCCGATGGTTCGTTTATCGTATAAATTTACGTAATGACTTTAAATATTAATGTTTCGAATATATGATATTTCATTCGCTTGTATCGCATGTTTTGTGACGGTTTTTGGTATATCCCACTTTGAGTCGGTTTTTGCAAATGTTACGGTTTGAGCACTAATTTTCTATGTGCTTTGTACTCTCATTCCCTTGGTTACCTCCACGTTCGTAAGGCTTGAATGTCGGAACGGGGATGTATCCTTACTACTTAATTGCATGTGTTAGTGGGCATACGACGACGTTGTTGGGAGGCGAACGCTTTGCGTTGATCGACCCGGCCGTCAAATGTTGTGTACTTGCGAGGTGGTGTCATTTGAATGTAGCGTACCGCTTGTTATGAGGCTTGTGCTCTTTTCCGCCTCTTTCGTGAATGTCGACCGAATTTGGGGTACTCGGCGTCTATGATTGACCGAGTCTTGGATGCGAAATGTTTATCGCATGTCGAACCGCAAAATGTATTTTCGGGAGTCTGGCCAGATTTAGACTAGGACCGTATTATTATCGTCGTTCTACCGGGAGGAAATTAGTCTACATATACAAAATGTAGCATCGTGTATGCGTTCAGGTAAATGTCTTATCCCGTGGATGCCTTTTAATCATACTTGCCATGTACACGGTGCTAGTGCGTTTCATTTACCGTGAGAGATGTCGTCAATGTATTGGTGTGTTTGGATGGATGATTTCATGATTGATTATTCGTGATCATTGGGTGACTTGGCATGGTTTGTTTGTCGAGTCTCAATCTGATCAAACTTATACCGCTAACGGTGAGATGCAAGCCCTAGTGAGCGTATTCGGTTGCCTAAGAGTGTCTTCCCCGAGTCTTTGTGTAATATGATGGATTCAGATTTGTATTCCTTATGCTCTTATCATTATAGATTGAATTGCCTATCTATCCTTATCATATTTCACATGTATATCTATATATGCATGCTTCTACTTTTGTATTTCCTTTTATGTACGTTTAATGTGATATGGCTGGGAGAACCCGGAGTTACTCCCCACTGATTGTGGCGTTCATGTTTTTCATGGATGAACAGGTTGCTTGCATGGATGGCTTTTTGCTTGGTATTTTGGGTTCGGGTGTGAGCTAGCGGGCGTTTTTCCTGGATGAAACACCTCTAGACGTTCATTAGCTAGATGCTAAATAACTTTGTCTTTTGTTAACATTTTGAGAGACTACGTCTCTTGTAATATTTTATATTGGTTTCTAATTACTGACATACCTCGTATTTCTATCTTGCATGTATAAAAGTTTTTAAAATACCGTATTTTCCGTTTTATAAATCACATGCTTGTTATGTTTTATTTTCCGCATTTGCGAGGGTTGTCACAAAAATTCCGTGTGTCGCTTTCATTCTTTAATTTTCTCTTAACATCTTCATTCACTCATTACCTACTAGGTTGAATTTAGTTCATGAACTCATACTTAATATATTTCGTTACACGCTTATACAGACAATCGAAAAAGTAGGCATACTTTATTTATACTCAATTCGCCTCCCCTCTTGAGCATTTAAGATCAATAGACTCTTTAATTGGTATCAGAGTTTCGTGCTCTTGATTGCCTAACAGTTAGAAACTTATCCTTTCGTTTTATTTTTTTGTGTCTACGTGTGAAATGGATTTCAAGAATTTAAAAGGTCCTATCTTTGATGGGAAAAATTATAGTCTTTGGAAGAACATGATGACACACTATATCAAGGGACATGATTGGGCGTGTTGGAAGATCATCCCAAATGGACCGAACAAAATTTTGGTTGCATCTGCCAATGACATTACCTATTAGAAAAATTCGAAAGCCATGACGTTATTGTAAAACGGCATGATAAGCAATGAGTTTGATCGATTCTCCTCTTGTACTACAGCCAATGAAATATGGGATAGTATCAAACTTGCATATGAAGGTAATGCTCTTGTGAAAAAATCATATGATTGATGTACTAATCCAAAAGTACGAACTCTTTTCAATGGAGAAGAATGAATCAATCAATAGTAAAACTGCACGGTTTTCAAGTAAAATGAATGAACTTTGAAACCTTGGGAGAAAATTCGAGTCCATGGATTTGGTAAGGAAAGTCCTTAGGCGTCTCTCTAAGATATGGACATCCAAGGTGACTGCGATTGAGCAAGTTAGAGATCTCACTCTCTTAACCTATCAAGAGCTTATAGGTTCACTCATGGCACATAAACATCAACATGATAAGCTTGATGAGGAATCTAGCAAAGGAAAAAGTGTAGCTTTGCAAGCCAATGATGGTGAATCTGATTTTGAAGATGATACTGTCTAATTTACAAAACGTTTTAAAAAGAACCTTTTCAAAGGCAGACAATCAAAATTCAATAACAATAAACCTTCAACAAAAACCTAATGAGTCTGAACCACCTTTCACCAATAGAGGATGCTTCAAATGTGGTGAGACAGACGGCATGATCAAAGACTGTCCTACGTGGAAGACTATTAAAGACAAAGCAAAACGGGACAAGTTTAAAAAGGAATTCAAGCAAGTCATGCTAGCATCATGCTGGGGAGAGCTAGACCCTGAAGATGACGAAAAATCCGATGATGAGGAGGTCGCAAATCTCTGTCTAAGCAACATTTTTCTTGACCCAATTACTGATAGTGATAATGAGCATAACAACTCGAGATCGGAATTCTGCTTGATAGGAGAATCAGACTCAGACAGCGAAAATGACGAGGTAAGCTTCATTCGTCTTAAGTAGCAAGTTAAAAAAAATATGTAAGAATGTTATGATAGATTACTTTGAGTAAACCCTTGATCAATGTCACGAACAAAGTCTTGAAATAAACGATTTGAAAGAGCAAATCCTTGACATTGCCAAAGAGAATCAACTTCTAAAAGCCAAAACAAGAAAGTTGAATTCTAAAATTATGGCTAATTCAGCCACAACTTCTGAATCCACGGATGCTAAGAAAATAGCTCTTGAGTCTAACTTTATAACTAATGAAGCTATAACCTCAGAGTTAAAAATCAACATTAAACATACCGAGGCCAATAAACGTCTAAAGATTGAGATAAAAACTATGGATATTAAAATATCAGATCAAAAGAAGAAAATTGACATTTCATCTCAACAACTAAAATAAACTAAAGCTCAAATAATGAATATTAAGTAACAACACTCAGATGTAGTCTTGATTCTTAATAAACGTTTCCAAGACTTTCGTGACAACCATAAGAAAAGTAGTTGCTCCAGAAATAATAAGACTGATCATTCTGAATGTCATAAAGAAATTAATTCTATTAATAAACTACTTTTTCATGATAGGAAAGTTCATGAAAAATGGGAAGGTAGCACAACTACGTTAAATTTCCTAACTGAGCAATCCAACAATAATATGAAAATGGGATTAGGTAATGAATGTTATGGCCGTAGGGATCACTCTAAATGGAAGTCTACTCCTTCTGAACGTGATTTCAGAAATAGAAAATATGTTAGTTTACATGAGTATCTTATTTGTAACTATTGTGATCATACGGGCCATCTTATAGAAAATTGTGTCAAAGACACAAAAGACCTAAATAAAAACATTAATTTTGTCAGAGCCTCTAACACACAAGAGAAATAGGACATGTGTCAAAATCCTTAACCCTTTGTAGAAGAAGTTAGAAATAATGAACATCGATGGTTCTACGAAATGAGTTTTGCCTATAAGAAAAAATCCAATTTATCTAAGGTTAGGCAAAAACCCAAGAGGCAACAATTTGGGGAACCTAGACAACACCAAAAGACGAAAAACACCTCAAATAAACTTAAACCTAAAAAGAAAATCATAACACAAGTTTGGCTTTGAAAAGATATGATATTTAGGGTAACTAACACTAAAGGACCCAACCTTGCTTTTGTACCTAAAAAGTGTATTTAATTTGTCTTGTAGGTAATTGTGAAAGATAATAATTTATGGTACCTTGATAGTGAATGCTCAAGGCACATGACCGGAAATGACAATCTATTTCTTTCACTCGAACCGTTTGATGGAGGTAAGGATACTTTTGGAGATAACAAGAAAGGTAAATTCATTGGTACGGTGTCGGTAAGATCAGTATATCTTCTTCTCATTCAATAACTGATGTTTTTTTAATTAGTGGTCTCAAGCATAACCTACATAGTATATCTCAATTATGTGATAAAAGTAACAAAGTTGTATATCACTCAGATATATTTCGCATCACAATCGAAGGTACTAGTAGGGTTATACTTGAAGAACATCGAAAACAAAATGTTTATATGATCGACTTTAATGCTATTCCTACTAAGTCTTTTACATGTAGGAAAGTAACGTTAGATGATCCGAGCCTATGGCACAAGAGATTTGGTCACATTAGCTCTCGTATTTTGAATAAGCTCAAAAGATGGGACTTGATTGATGTGACACCCCGTGATTTCGCAATAAAGTAAACACATAGATTTGTAGCACAAAATACGAGATTTTAAAAACTTTAAAGCCAAAACAACGAATGTCACTTTAAGTTATAAAACCAAAGCTTACTTTATAAATCGTTTATACAAATTGCAACTTAAATAAATACAAGGGACCCCGATCCGTTAATAAATCCACAAGTAAGATAATAAAACTAATATAAACTACAACGCTCCCTAGCTCACTCTTCAAAACCCCATGCAACACCGACCTGTAACATGTTCATTCATGAAACATAAATGCCATAGTCAGTGGGGAGTAACTCGGGGTTCTCCCGGCCATATCACATTAAAACAAACCTAGGCAAGGCATATAATCATACATCATCATCCATAAGCAATAATTATATCAAACATGCAACAATATCATTCCATAATAATGATAGAAGCATGTGAGGTGACATCCATAGCATCATCATATAACAAAGACTCAGGGAAGACTCTCCTTGGGAACCATATCACTACTACTGGCTTACATCTCACCATGAGCAATCATATGCTCGAGAATGTTAGGGACGAGACCCACAATCCGATAATAAGCATCCAACAATCCAATATACAATCCAACAAATCACCATATGATCAAACATACTCTCACGGTAAATGAAACACACAAGCATCTGCACTATGCTGTTGGAGTAAGTGTCCTCAACTATAGTGCGTTCACATAATTAAATCTTAATAATAAGAATACAAAGAGATAATTCTATTATATAGTCAACTAATCAACATTAATCGGTAATGATTGGCTAACTAGAGTTTGACGTTACTATCGTTTGACGGTGGTGATTAGTTGATCCCTTAAGGTCATACCTATATGACAAATCTCTTAACTGTATATTAATTAGTCATATTAAGATACGAGTTGATTAATTCCTTATAACTGAATAATTTTTGTGAGTGAGAATTAACATCTTATTGTAATTTGATTAAATAAGATTTGATTTAACAATTAAAATGTTTAATTACTAAAATATGTTTATTGTTTATGAAACAAATGAATCAAGAATAATAGATTTATTATAATTACAAATGTTGTGAATTATATTAATATGATCCATTTATGTGATTAGAAAATCACCAAGTTTATTTATTGTATGTGATTTATTTTTAATGAATGATGATATTTAAAAGGTTAAATATGCATTATATTGACATAAGGCTTGGAATATGTCACATATCACTTTATAATACAATTGACAAACTTAAAATTGACCTATTTTTTAATATGGGGGCCGAAAATTATAAGGCTAGTAAGCCTTAGTGGGTGTTTATTTTATTGTAAAATAAACAAAATGATTATGGCTAATCATCCTAGACTTAAGGCTACATTTTTGATAAGACAAAAATGAGAAAGATGGATTTACTCCCATTGGCTCCTCTTGGAGCTCCCTTGCACGACACACATGGGTGCTTAAAGGGATTGATTTTCTCATTTTTATATCACCTCATATCATATTCTTGCATCCATACTTCTACACACATCTCTCTAAGTTGAGAACTCTAATATACTAATAAATCATTACTAGTCGTAGTAATATTTTGATATCAGACAGGTTTAAGGGAACTAATATTTATCTCTAGATTAGATAATATTAATTTTTAAGGATTGCTCATGGTACAAATCCTTGAGGAGAGTTTCTAGCTTGGAACTTGGAGATCTTCCTTCTTATTACTAGGTCAAGAACAATATTTTAAAAGAAGTTTAAATATTGTGCCCATTTCATACATATTCAATGTAAGAAAAAGTTTCTTCTTATCTTTATGTTATTTTGTTATGCATGCATAAGATCCACATAGTTTAAGAGTAAACTCTTCATAAAATGATAGTAGAAATGTCTAATATAGAGTTTAAGAAACTTGCATATGCAAGACAAGATGACTCCAGACTCTAATCCTCCCGATAGGACTACGATAATAATACGATCGTAGTCTAAATCTGGCCAGACTCTCTGCACAAGGCGTGTACCGATTCGACATGTGGCTGGGCATGCACACATCCAAGACTCGGTCCACAGTATTGCCGAGTACCCCAAATCTGGCAGGGCGGCCAGCGGCAGAGGCGGAAAGAGAATAAGTATACCAGTGTCGGCAGGGCGGCCAACGAGAAGGTTGTCACACTAACGAGTACTTATGCTGCGGCAGGGCGGCCAACGGAGATGAGGCATCGAGTAAAAGGTCAAGCAAGTACGCTACATGAAAATAACACCACCTCGCAAGGATACAACATTTGACGACCGGGTCAACCTACGCATTGCGTTCGCCTCCCAATAATGTCGTCATATCCCCACTAACACATGCATTAGCATCAAGGGTGTACCCCTATTGCTCCGAAATTACGTCTAACGAGTATTAGGGTACAACTAGGAAATGAGAGTTTAATTACATCTAAGGGACAAGACTCAACCGACTACTGAAGACATACCTGACTCAAGTAGGGGAATATCTAAAACCATCACTAAGCATGTGAGATAGGCGTGAGATAAATTTATCAATGATAAGGAAGAGTCAATATTTTTTACATAAGCATTAGTCCAAGTTTAAGAAGCATAATCAATAAGAAACATAAATCCCGTCTCAAAACAACATGTTTGGAAACCATCTAAAACAAGGGTCAACTTTAAATGTTCATAATTTGAGTTATATACATGGTAATGCAATAATTCCAAGTGGAGGCGATATCATATTCTCTTACGGTTCCAGCGGTAGGTCACACACCAAAAACAAGCAAGAAACGAGGGAGATATGATTATTTTACAAAACAGGGGTCAATGTAGGAAACGTTCACCCGCCCGGGTCAGATTGGACCCGCCCGAGTGGATATGAACCCGCTTGGGTTGAGACTATTCTGCTGGGGTTGAAGCTCGAACCCGCCCGCGTTGGACTTGACCCGCCGGGGTTTATCTCAAATCCGCAAGGGTTCAAGTTAAAATTCACCCAATTTCATTATTATAACTCCAATGCAACTTGATAATTCATGTTAAAACGCATACAAACACACTAAAATCAAGAAATGTAATCACACAAGTCTCAAAGATAATCCTTCATTCATACTTAGTGATTTTAAAGGCAAACGCAACATTGTGAATTCATCTTCTCCATACAAAAGATTAGATCTCAACTTGATACCACACAAATCATCATTTAAAACATCATCAACAAATTTAATCCAACAAATCTCATCAAACATCATTCATAAGTCCTAATGTGAGTATTAAAACATCCAACATACCTATTAAGGGACTAATTAGACAAACATTAGTGTCTTTAACACATATTTACTTGATAAGAAGGAAATTTAGCATACAAACTACCAACTTCCACCAATTCAAGACAAGTGAATCATAACTCAACAATACAACATATAAGAACAAGAATTCATAACACTAACTAACAAAGAACGTATCTTTATTATAATCACTACCCTAAAACACATAAAAATGTGATACCGAGTAACCCGTCCACATTACCTCATTTAGCGCTCCAAATAAGCTATCTTCAAGGAAACTAACGATACCAACGGATTTTCTTTACCCAAATCTTCAAAATCCACCTTTTACCGACAAATAAAGTGATAAGAACTCAAATCGAATCTGGAAAATTGGTTTTAAAAGAAAGTTAAAAGACTAAATTTTTTTATGATGTAGAAATAAGAAGGATGGTGAGAGGATTCCGAAACACTAAACGGAATTAAATTCCGTTAAGAAACGAAATAGTTACGCCCGTGTTAAGATTAGATCTAAAAGATGGGTTTTAAGAAAACTTGTACAAAGATGAGATTTTATGATATGAAAAGGAAGAGGAGGATGAGAGGAGAATAATGATTTAAAAATCGTGAAGCTTCGTTGAAAGACGAAGAAATGAAGAAATGGAGGTTTAATGGAGTTTTTGGTGTTGAGGGAGAAGGAGATGAATTATGAGTTATGAGAAGGGAGGTGTATATTTGTGGTGGGTTTGTTTTGAGAAAGTGGGTGTTAATAGGCCTAATATTCAAGGCGGGATTTCACCCACTTGGATTTTCGAGTAGAGTTCGATTATGTGCTCATAACGGACTTAAATGCGATAGTTTTTACCCATCTAAACTAAATTCAATTTAACATTAATTTAGAGCTACGAAATCATAAATTATCGATTTAAAATATTTTATAAAATAGAATTTGTTTTGAGAAAGTAAATGCTCATTATTATAAAATCGGGGGTGTTACTGTTGAAGGCTTGCCTAAAATCAAGTTTGATCAAGAGAAAATGTGTGACACTTGTGGTCGATGTAAGCATGTGAGATCATTTTTGAAACCTAAAAGAGTACTAAGCACGAACCATGCCCTAAAACTTGTGTATATGGATCTTTCTGGCCCAATGAAGGTAAGAAGTTGATGCGGATCCAGGTGCGTTTTCGTTCTAGTTGATACTTACTCGAGGTATGTTTCGCCTATATTCGTGCACTTTAAAGACGAGACTTTCGAGAAGTTTGCTTGCCTTATGAAACTCGTCCAAAACAAATTTAAGTCCAATCTTGTTTCAATTCGTACGTATTATGGCACCCTAGGAGTGATGAGACAGTTTTTATAAGTTATTCAGATCATAGTAAGGCTTATAAAGTTTTTATCAAAGGAACGTTATGTATCGAAGAAAGTGCTCATGTTATATTTGATGAGAATGATTATTTTGATAAGCCTATACAGGATGATGAGGAAGTTGAAAATGAACCTTACTTTCAACTATCTAAGGACGATCCTCCAGAATTGGATGAAGAAGAAAAGGAGATCGAAGGCACTAATGATGAATTTAATATTACTTCAAATGACAAAGGAAAGAGAGATGAAGTTATAGTTGATGATACTTTAACTTCCTCTCAAAACAAGGGATTAAGTGCCAAAGTTATAGTTGATGAAGCTATAACCTTGAATTTAACAAAGAGTAGTGAATCCAGAGTTATACCTGATTCACCTATAACCTCAGGATTGAATTCAGGGGGAACAACCCTTGATCCCAAAACATTTTGAAGCTTCTACCTCAAACTCAAATAAAGAAGTGCTCGAGACTTCTAAGAAGTGGTAATATAAAGATTCTCATCCAATGGATTCAATCATTGGTAGCTTAAGAAAGGGTGTTCAAACACGAAGATCGTTGAACAAATTTTGCTCCTTTTATTCCTTCCTCTCTACCATTGAACCAAAGAACATCAAGGAATCCCTTACTGAACCATACTGGATCGTTGCCATGCAAGAATTACAACAATTTGAGAGGAACGAAGTTAGGCACTTAGTTTCTAGACCAAAAAAACAATCATACATTGGTACTAGATGTGTAACACCCGCAATCTTAGCAATTACGATTAATAATATTATTTTATTATAAGTTAGTTTAATTTTAGCTTTAAAATAGGATTTAGGTAGTTCGGTAATTTCCGTGTCTAATCTGTCAAATCCGAGTCCATATTTAAACTCTACTCGGAATTTCATGTGGGTTAGATCTTATGTTGCATGTTGGGCCAATGAATCTCTTCAACCCACCCAAATGACTTGACCCATATTCATATTTTTCCACTCAAACTTTCCGCATACTATTCAACTTCTTACTCCTCTCGAAACATTAAACCCTAACCTCCCTCTCCATTGTTGAACTTTAAAACCTTTCCACGCAAATCCTAACATATATCACTCAAATTCGTTGATTCTTAGCTTATTCTCTTTCTTTTTTTCTTCTCTTTCTAGTAAGGTAATAAAAGTCTTATCTTGCTCACTTTAATTTCTCCATTTTTTTCCAAGATGAAATTGTTCATATTTTATGTCGAATTTTGTAGGAGGAGACCTTCAAGATCCCGACAAAGACTCTAATTAGTGGAGGAAGAGCTAGAAGACGATTGAAGACGCAAAAAGGTAACGGTGAAGGGTTACCCGATATTACTATACGTGTTTTTACATGTTAGAGTAGTGTTTGTCTTGAAAAGATGAGTTCTTTGTGTTAGTTTCTTATGCATATGTGATAATTGATCATTTATAGGTTTAATCCATCTCACCTACTTATTTTATGTTGATCTTATGCAAAGTTCATTTATGTTGTTAGGTTCACCTACTTATCATTGTAAAACTTGTGTTGGATGATAAATGTTGTCTTATATTGTCTTAAATGACCCTATGAAATGATAGGTTATGATTAGAATGCATTTTATGTGGTTTGATGATGATAAATGCTGATGGGAATAAATCAAAAGAATTGAAGTAATTGTTGTTGTTGTGTGTTGATTTCGTGCGTGTTGCCCCAGCCGGCCTACCGCCCCCCACACCCTGTATATTTATGTTGTTGTTTTTTGTTGTTTGTTGATCTGCGTGCCCCAGCCGGCCACCTGGCTGCCGCCTCAGCGGTTGCGAGCCCTTCCTCTTTCTTTCCTTTTGCATTTTCGACATTGCATGTGACCCCCATCCGGGTAGCCGACCGCCGGTCACACCCACCGGTCGGGAGTCGATGTAAGTTGTTGTTGTTGTTTGATGTTGAAGTTGTGCTTAGCCGGGTAGCCGGATGCGGGTCCCACTGACCGGCTGGGACCCCCTGTGTCCCTTTTCTATTTTGTCTTCCACTTGTCTTCACATGTAATGGTTTGTAGGGTTTGTTTATCTTATAAACTTACATAATGACATTAAATATTCATGTTTAGAAAATATAATATCTCACATGTTTGCATCACATGTTTTGTGACGATTTTTAATATATTTCCCGTTTGAGTCGGTTTTGAGTTAAGTCTTTGACTAAGTCCTATTCATTGATTGTTTTGAACTCTCATTTCCTGGCTACACCCTCATACTCGTTAGACTTGATTGTCGGAGTCAATGGGGTGTATCCTTGATGCTTGTATGCATTTCTTAATGGGGATATGACGACGTTGTTGGGAGGTGAACGCATGGCGTTGATAGACCCGACCGTCAAATGTTCTATCCTCACAAGGTGGTGTCATTGCATGTAGTGTACTTGCTTGTTTATTCTTGACCTCATCTCCGTGCGGGTTTAGCCGGAGGATGATGCTTGTACTCTTTCCGCGTCTTTCAAGCGGGTTTAACCAAATATAAGGTACTCGCTTCCGTGTGGGTTTAGCCGGAAAAAATGGAGTCTTGGATGGGAGGGTTTATCGCATGTCGAATCGGGAGGGTTTATCCCGAGAGTCTTGCTAGGTTTAGACTAGGACTTCCGTATTGTTTTCGTCCTATCGAGAGGGTTAGAGTCTTGAGTATACGACACGTTTATCGTATACGGTTCAGAGAAACATTGATCCTGTGGACTAGTTTGTCTTGTTTTGCAAACTACAGATGATAGTGCGTGTCATTTACAATGAGAGTGTGTTTGCTTACATTTAATTAATTATTGGATTGCATACTTGGTTGATTGGATGCCTTGAATGAACTGTTTGATGAGTCTCTAACCTTCTCAAGCACATGTCCCTAACGGTGAGATGTAAGCCCTTATTGTATATGTGATTGCCAAGGGGAGTCATCCCCGAGTTAGTATTGATGATGATGATATAACGGATGTTTCATATGTTTATTTAATGTTATTATGAAATGCCTACTTATACTTCACATGATATGATTGTATGCATGACGTTATATGCTTATGTATTTGGTTATATACGTTTTGATGTGATATGGCTGGGAGAACCCGGAGTTACTCCCCGCTGATTGTGGCATTCATATTTATGAATGAACTGGTTGCTTGCACGATTGCTATCTTTCTTTTGGGGTTAAAGAGTGAGCTAGCGGTCGTCTAGTAGACGATTGGATCTTATCGCTTATTTTAGCTATTTTAGACTCACTAGACTTTGTTTGAGGGACTTTAGTCTCTCGTTTGTATTTAACACTTTGGATTTTAGTTTGTTGACGATTCCTTGCATTTGCATGTAAAAGTTTTAAGAACTCAGTATTTTTCACACTTATATTGCATGATTGCTTGTTTTATTTCCGCGTTTTTCGAGGATTGTCATAGTTGGTATCAGAGCCTATGACGCTCCCGACGCACACATGTGAACCCTAAGCTTAAAATATAGCTTGACCATAGAATAATGAATGAGAGATGAGTAGAAATTAAGGACTTTACTTGGTAGTCTCTATGATTGTGCTTAGTGTTAGGACTAACCTTACTTTGTTTTTGTGTCTTATAAAGATGATTAGACCTCGACTAGTGGAAAATGTCATATTAGAAGCTCTCACTCAAGTCCTTAGGAATCAACAAGACGCGTCCCATTCTCATGCCAACCAAGCCCCTCCTCCTCGAGATGACCATCAGCAAGGACGCTATGCTTTGGTGGCTAGTTAAATCGCTAGAAGCAAGACCAAGCCTTTGAAAGTCCATAGACCTTAATTAGACTCCTCTAATTATTTACTAAATTACTTATTAATTTAGTTTATAATGATCTATGTAACATGCATGCAAATATAAAGACATTTACATAAAAGAAGAAATTTCCTCACATTGATATGGAACTTATATGGGCACAACAAGAACTCCTTCTTGTTGTTCTTGAGCTATAAATATGGATGAACACAAGAAATCTCCAAACAAGAAGACCTCCTTCAAGTTGCACCAAGATGACCACCAAAATCACCTTATTATTAACTAGATAATAAGATAGATATAATACTACTAATATTATGACTATATTACTACACTAGTAATACTTAGTAAATATTAGTATATGAGAGTTTTAGTGTGAAGAAGGATTTTAGAAAGAAGTATGACAATTGCACAAAATGAAGTGATCAAAAATGAACAACCATTATAAGGACACTAGTAATACTTTGGCCGGATGATATTAGTCCATAAAGGACTCTTATTTTGTTCAATTTGATCACATGCATTTGAGTGGAGTGTTGTAGTATAAGTGATGATTGTTTTCAACTTGTTATGTCACTTTCAATAAGTAACTAAAGAGTAAAAACAAGAACAAAATCATCACCCTTCTAACTACAATCCAACCGGCCATTTTGGCCTAGTTAGGTCCATTTTTATTTTTGATATTTGTCTCACAAATACTTATTGATCATATGGTTAATTATCTTGTATAATTAAGTGTTAATTTGATCATATAACTATTATATGACTCAATTAAAAAAATAATATGTACTTAACATTTTAAGTAATATTTTACCATTATATCAATATATAATGGGTCCCCCAATGCTTAGTTAATTTATTTTACAACTCCTTGTAAATATAATTAACTAATTACCTCTATCTCAAAACCTCAACTAATTTAGTAATTTAACGATTAATTACTAAGTTAAATCTTATTTAATCGTATTAAAATAAGATATAAATTTATTAGTCAATTATCGCATAATTGAAAAATAAACTTAATCGAATTTGAGTTCTTAACTCAATTTCTAACAATTAACTCTCGTCCATATCGAATATATGTAATGCTCTAATTAGACTGTATCGTATACAAATAATTAGTACTAGTGGGATGTCATACTTTAGGTGATGTGACGAAAGGGATCAGTGATCACCGCAGCGTCAAAGGACAATACGTCAAAACTCTAGTCAGCCAACCG
>JAIUZE010016590.1:0-20376 GCA_022085475.1 Heliosperma pusillum
AAGTATTGGTCTTTCATGTTTGTATGATTCTATGCGTTTTAGAAGGTGAGATGCAAGCCGGCTAAGATTGATAGAGTTTGGATTACCGATTGTTAACTGCTTCACATGATTACGTGTTGATTAGGGTTTGAGTGTATCACGGCCATGTTTCTGAGAGGAACCTCTGAGCTAGCATACCAGCTTCCCTACCTCGAGTTATAGATTATTATCGGTTTCACATGATAGCTTTCACATGCTAGGTTATTTGTTAGTTATCTGTTCCATAACATGAAAAGCATATCGTATATGTTAAAGTGTTGTATTTTCCATATACATCTCTTTTATGTTATTCATGTTTTATTAAACTTGACATTTCGTGGCTGGGAGAACTAGGAGTTACTCCCCACTGACTGTGGCTTCCGTGTTTATATTGCGGTTGGCCGGTTTGTGATGCATACATTGGGTACATTGACGAGCTAGCGAGCGAAGTATTACCTTGGACCTATATTCGGTTCTTAGATTGTATATTATTATACACTCTTTATTTCTGTATTTATACGGGAGATATGTCTCCCGTTTCAGATACTTTTTATTGTATAATATTATTTCCGTATTTGTTATGAACCTTTTTATTTAAGACAACTTCTTATGATGAATATATTTAATAATAGGTTCCGGTTTTAAAATGTACCGATTTTCACTAAAGTGAACCTATTAGAAACGTATTCTCATCTTTTATTTATTTAAATTATTTTTTTCTTTCCGCAAATTTGAGGGTGTTACACTACATGTAAATCATGTGAGTTCTATGTGAATATTGGCAACATGACGGCAGAAACCGTCTACTACCAAACCTGCTTTTAGACTAACCTGAAGGAACAAAGAATACCCAGCAGAAAAGGCACTAAGGCCATAATATACAATCAAAAGGAGGCGTGAACATAAAACTGGGGCTGTCGCCCAAAACAGAGTCCCAAAATCCAAAACTGGGGCTTTCGCCCGAGACAAAAGTCAAAATCCAAATGAATCCAAAAATCCAAAACTGAGGGCTTTCGCCCGAGACAAAAGTCAAAATCCAAAAACAAGTCAAAATGTACAAGTCAACGGTAAAACAGAGGGCTGCTAATCCTCATCGCCGCCCAACTTGGCTACAGTCGCCTCAAGAACGGCGATCTCAGCAATCCTAGCCTCCAGCTCTCTCAATAGACGAGCCGTCTCCTCCCCGGACTCCGCCAAGTCCCGCTCCTGGTCTCTCTGTGAAGAAGTGCCTCATTTCAAAATACATGAAGATACGATAAGGAGGAAAGAGAGGTTCATACATGTCGATCCCGGCCACCTGAGAGCGCCTCGATGGTCGTAGCCCGCAGCCGGTTGACCACCCTCCACAATGATACGTGCTGAGACGGTTCCACTTGTATTAAAATGTAAATAAGGGTCCAATCAAATGCATTCCTATGCAATGAAAATAATGAAAGGAACAAACACCTCGGGGTAAACTGGGGGCTTGACGCCTGCCACCTCGATTTTCTACAAAGATCAAATGTCTCTTTAATTGATGATTGTTCGTCATTTCTCAAGTTAATTCAATTCAAACACCTCGGGGATAGCTAGGGGCTTTACTCCTGCCACCTCGATCTTCTACAAAGATCAAATGACTCTTTAATTGACGATCGCTCGTCATTTATCAAGTTAAATAAATTCAAACACCTCCGGGTAAGCTGGGGCTTGACGCCCGCCACCTCGGTCTTTTGCAAAGATCAAATGACTCTTTAATTGAGGATCGTGTCGGAGTGAGTGTCCTCAACAATACTACGATCACTTAATTAAATCTCATTAACGAGAATACAAAGGGATAATTAACATTATAGTCAACTGATCCACAATAATCGGTAATGAGTGGCTTACTAGAGTTTGACATTACTGTCGTATGACGGTGGTGATCAGTTGACCCCTTGAGGTCACACCGAAAGGACGATTTCCTAATCAAGAATATTAATTAATTGTATAATGATACAGATTAATTAATCCGTTAAACAGGACGAATTTACAAGTGAGAAATATATATCTTATTATAATATAATTAAATAAGATTCAATAATATAATTGTTATATTAGAATGCTTAACGTTTATGAAACATTTGAGATAAGCATGATTGGTTAATCATAATTACAATTAGTTGTGGATAATATCAACCAAATATGAGATGTCCCATTTTATATATATGTGATTATAAATTATTACTTAAAATGTTAAGTTTAATTTTTTTGACATGTAATTGTATTTAAATTAGTTAAATACATAATTATATTATGATATAACATGTCACATGTCACATGTCTCATGTGTGACAAATGACAAAATCACAAAATGTAAAATGGAGTCCATATTACACATCAAAACCGGCTATATGGGTGGTTGGGTAAGGATTAAGCTTTAATGTATTTCTAATGATGATTAGAAATGATGATTACTAAGCCTAATACCTATAGCCACCCTAGAGTCTTGATTAGGGAAAAATCATAAGCATGCTCTCCCTTCCCAAGCAAGTGGCCGGTCATGGTGAGTGATAAAGAGGATGTTCCTCTTGTTTTTACTAGTTGATCTCATGTCAAAAATAATACTACATCTCACTAAAAATCACTAAACACTTAGAAACTTTAGAAGTTTCATAGAACTTGTGATTAGAACTTGAACTTGAGTTTCTAAAGTAGAAACTTCAAGTGTCTAGTTCTCATTTTAAGGGGATCTTGTTTATTGTTCTAGTAAAGCAATATTCAAGAGATTAAGGGTAAGTATAGGTGCAACTTATAGGAGGGTTCCTACTCTTAGATCTTTGGAAAATCAACCTAATCATCTAGCTCAAGAACAAGCACAAGACGGTGTCTTTTACTTGTGCCCATAACCGAATAATACTCAATGTGAGGAGCATTTTCTTTCTCCAATTCAATTTAATTAGTTAGCATGTAACTAGATCTTGAAACTAATTAAAGAGTTAATTAGTATTACTTAAGAAATATCTTAAGTGTAGGTATATGAACCTAAAAATTGGTATCAAAGAATCAGATGTTGCATGCAATCGGTTTTATGAAGTTTTTACGAGTTATAGTAACAAAATAAAACTAGAAAATTTGTGATGTATATGATAAAGTCATGAAATTTTGAGCATGAAATACCTTCTGGTTCTAAAATGTTTTGAGGTCATTTTGATGATTTATGGAAGATTATTGCTTTATTTAATGATTTTTAGTTAAATAAATCCATTTAATGAGTAAAATGAACATTTTATGACTAAAAATAGTTAAATTTCGAATATGGCCATTAAATTTTAGTATGATATCACATGAAAATTGTAACTACTGTATGCAAAATTTGAGATAAATATGATTTATTTTGCATGATTTATGATTTTTAATAGTTAAAAAGGCATAAATTGTGATTATTTTGGCATAAATAGCTAAAATGCATTTTTTGGCATGAGAAAATTATAATATGTTGCCTAAATATTTTACATATCAGATATATAAGTAGAAAATTAATTATATTAATTTTCGTGTGATTTTAGTGTTTTATTTGATAAAATCGATTAATGGCAACTTTATTTTTCTCTAAAATGATTCGAAAATTTATTTGACCTAAAGTTTCACATGTAGATGTTCCTGGAAATGTTCCAGAATATTCAAAATTTTATTTTTCAAATTTATGTTTTATTGTAATTTAATTTGGAATTATTACATAAAAGTTATGTTAAAAGGGGTCAAAACCGAGCAATAATGCAAACCCGAGTTGAATTATTTTTAAATAATTAGTGGAGACTAATTTTTGAGTCCTAAAACAGTTAGGGTAATTAACTTGGACTTAAATTTGATTTAAGTATTAATTTGTGATTTTAATTGGTTATTATCACGCATTTCCATAAAACCGGGTTTATATACGATATAAGGTTATTAGGGCGATTTAGCACATTAATATTGCATGAGTTTAAATATAATTATGCTGCATTTTGAATGAATGAATGTCATTTTGATTTATGTAATTTTAGAATTATGTAATTTGTCTTAGTATGACCTTAGTTTTTAATCGATATTACACGAAATGTATGGGAATATTGATTCGATTGTAATTTAATGTGATCTCGTATCACTTCTATTGTATTATTTCATTTTATTTTGAAAATGTATAATAGAATAGCCTTGTAATTGTATTATATCATTTGTAATACCGGAGCTTCCTAAAGATGGTGCCATTTGGAAAGGCGTTCCAAAAGGAAGACGAAGTCCTTGGGAGGCGTGCAAATGAAGTTCAAGGGACCAAGAAGTTGGTTTCCGAATTCGTAATAGTTAATTTGATTTTCTATTATTTTTAGGAAGGCCATACTAGGAATTTATTTTTATGCTTGCATTTTTATTTATATGTTGCATGCATGCCAAATCGCCACTTAAACAACACATGCATTTTTATCGAGTCAATCGACCGCGTCAATTATAATTGTCGATAGTTCACCTATTTAGCTCACCGAGGTGCTAAACTTATTACGTTGGGTAAGTGGGGCAATAAATTGTTATTGCATCGAAATTTGGTTGAACTCAACGGAAAGATTAGGGTCCGTGGCCATTGTGTTCTGGGCTAAAGATGACAATAAAGTATTTCATCGACCAAGAATTCTAATAGTAGAATCGGTTAAAGAGTTAACCCACCAAATAATATTGATAATGGTCGTGGAGTCCGTGGCTCACATAAACCCGAGTTAATATAGGATTTGGGTCTTGGAATCATTTATGTAATTGGATAGAGGTCATTATATAAATGCTAAACTTATTTAAAATGTTTGCAAGTATTTTTAGAACGGTGAATGTTGATAATTCTTTCATTTTCTATTTTGTAGTCCAACTTATTTTAATTCGCAATGTCGGAAAACAACAATAACGAGGTTCGACCTCCACCACTCACCTCCGTATCATGGCTAAGATCCTTCATGGATCGTTGTAAACTTGAAAAGAATGGTTCAAACTTCACGGATTGGAATGGGCAACTACGCCTAGCCGCCGAAGGTGACGGTAAGCTACGTTACCTAACCGAGGGACCCCCTCCCACTCCAAATGCGAGGTCATCGAACGCCACTAGGGAGGCCTATGAGACCTACCACAAGGAGTCGGTGGCGATCAAGAATGTCTTGATCTTTTCGATGGATAGCGAGCTTCAACGTAATGCCATAAAGATGGCAACCGCATATGAAATCTATTCTAAGATCATGACCATGTTTTCACGTGCTCCAAGAATTGTGCAATATGAAGCCGCCTCCCAATTTTTCGACCTCAATATGAAGGAGGGTCATAGTGTTAGCCCTCACGTGCTCAAAATGATTGAGTACGTGGAGGTGCTTGAAGAGCAAGGAATAGAGATTCCCGAGCCTCTCATCATTGACCGCATATTTCACTCCCTATGTAAGAGCAAAGGGTTTGTCAACTTTAGGGTGAACTTCAACATGCAAAGTGCCACTGTCACGGTTCATGAGTTGAGATGCTTGTGCAAGCCGAATGTGACATGGGCTTTCACGCTAGCTCTAGCAAGGATGTTTTGAACATAAAATGTCAAGAGCAAGGCAAAGTTCAAGAAAAATGGAGGCAAAGGGAACAAGGGAAGCAAGCCCATTCACTCCTATCAAGGCAAAGGGAAATCTATTATGAATAGCTCCTCCAAAGGAAAGAAGGGAGCCGTGTCCGAGGACAAGTGTCATTATTGTAATGGCACGGGCCATTGGAAGCATAATTGCTCCAAGTACTTGGGAGACATCAAAGCTGGACGGGTTCTTCCAGTTGGTAATGGCTTCACAAAGTTTTTGTTATTGATACTCGTCTCAACTTTGGTATTTTGATACGAGTTGTGATTCTCACCACTCTTTTTTTATCACATTTAGGGCATGAGAAGAAGGACAAGGCAAAGCAAGCCTAGGAGGATCTACGAGGAAGCTAGGGTAGCCACCACGTAGAGGAGACCTATGATGAACTTGGCGACATATTGCTATTTGTCTTCTTTTTTATTGTTGCATTTTAATTATTGGTTTGTTGAACTATTTCATTTCCATGTTTTGACATGGAAAGTATTTTGAATTCCTTTAAACAATTGTTGTATTTTAATGGTAACTTGGCTTTCAACCCAAGTCACTATATCTATGGAATTTATTTTAATGTTCTTAAACCTTTTCATCATGCAATATTAGTATCATGAAACATAAAACGACTAAATTGATCTTAAAAGGAATATAATGATTTGATCATTATGAATAACCAAAGTTAAGAATGGCATACTCACTGTGGCATTGTGACTAAATGTCACAACTTATTTAGGATAAGAAAGGTCAATTGCATAAGTCAAAGTGAGTTGACGAACTCACACTTGGAGATTTACATTTCATATAAAGCCCCAAGATGAGATCTTTAAATACGCCAATTAGACTCCATACTAGCTATGGAAGGGTTAAGAATCCTACATTGTTCAAGACATGGATAAGAGTCCAAGTATTTTGCTTAAATAGAGTGAGTCTATGGAGAAGCTAGAATACTAAAGTCTAAAAAAATAAGTCTATTATAGATCGCTCGAATAAGAGCATTATACCCCACTTATACCTGGAGGACAAGCTGTTTGTGAGTAAGGAATATAGCTCATGAAGCTTTTCTTACAAGAATTTTCTCATATACACCTAAAAAAGCAAAGCTGTTTGTGGCTCATGGTGCTATCCTTAACGTAAATAAGTGTATTTACTAAAGGATAGAGTGGGAGAAAATATGCCACAAACAAAGACAAGAGAAAATGTTCTTAAGTCATCCAAGGTCGAAAGCTTATAGTAAAAATATCTACCTTTTGAAAGTGATAAGATTATGATCAATGGGTTGGTGGTTATCATTCTAAATTTGAAATTGTTACATAAAAGCCATGTTGTCTAAGATGGATTCTTTATAATTGAAATAACTTGGATAGGTTTGGAGCTGCCCAAGGTGAATAAATCTTTATTGTAAAGTATTATATATAAGTTAAAATATAACCATCTTTGAGATCCAAGAAAATTGCATTTACACCACGAATATGTATGACAAATGACAAAGAGTTGTTAAAAGTTACCTTTCTAAATGGGCATTTAGAAGTAGACGAGTTGTCGTACAAAACTTAGGAGATCAAGGTATAATCCTAAGAGAACATTCATAGCATAACAAGAGAGAATGGTTTCCTCGAATTGTCGAAGAGCCATGTTTATGCATGTAGTTAACTGGGAGCTAGATCTATCATGTGTGGACATGAGGATTAGTGGGAGTGAAATATCATCATGTATGGACATGAAGATTAGTGGGAGCAAAATATCTTCCATATCTTGTATGTATGAGACATATGAGTCATTAGGAATGATGTACTAACATTACCTTCCGCGGAGGAATTTTTAGGAAATCATTTCTAGATGAAAGACTTGGAAGAAGTATATTATATCTGAGGCAAGAATATCTCCCATGTCTCATATGTAGGAGACATATTGGTCATTGAGAATGATGTACTAACATTGCCTTCCGTGGAGGAGTGTTTGGGAAATCATTTGATAAGTGAATATTTGTATGATTTTAACCCCCAGTTTAGCTCGGTTTTGTATGTCATTTGTGCTTTGTTAAGCCGTTTTAAGAGCTAATATCGTCTTCTAGGCGAATTCCTATGTTCTAACATGTTTTGTAGGGAAAGTGACGTTTCTACGCCCTTTTTCTAAATTCCCGAGCATTTGCCTAGAACCCGACGATTTGAAGAAGCAAGCTTGACCAAGTGAAAGGAATTTCAAGAAGGTTCACTAATTCAAAAGAGAGAAGAAGTAAAGACGATGTCGCAGTTGTTGGAAGATCAATCAATTAGGGCGGAAGAATTCATCGCTTTACATCAAACCCTATCGACAAACCCGATTGAAGAGGTCAAGGGGGATGATGGAAGTCAAGTCAAAGCAAAGGGAGATGAAACGTTAGTTAAAAGCTTCTAGATGACAACTTACCCGATCGGGTAAGTGTGTACCCGATCGGGTATCCTTGCTGCTTCGAGCAAATTGCTTCAACTTTCTCCTTTTGTCCTATATGTTCAATGCTCGACCCCTTCCCCACGAAACCCCAATGCTATATAAAGGATGCTTCAGCCACTCTTCTCAACATCTCACACATCCTCTTCTCATCCTTTCTTCTCTTCTTACATTTTCTCTTTAGATTAGGAGGAAGGGAGAACTAGTCTCTCTTCTCTCATTTTCTTCTTTTCATCTTTAGTTCTTAGTTTATTTCTTTCCTTTCTACATCAAAACTTTAGCTTAGATTAATAAGAATTTCACTCTTTGTAATCTACTTTGTTGGGTTCAAGTGTTGTAATTCAAGGAACGATTATTCTATGCAAGGGATTTCTATTATTGTTATCACTTTCATTGTAGATCGTCACCTAGGTATTTCTATTTTATCCTTTGTTTAATGTCTTTATGTTTCCTATTTTGATTGTTATTTTCTATCCATGTTATCTTAGATTCATTTTAGTACCATTATAATCGTCGTTTCATTTCCTAGATTGTCAATTTAGCGTCGTGATTATCGCCACATAGAGAGTCTTAAAATATTGTCAAAACCAACTAAACATGTCTATCCTAGTTGTTGTTATTAACTTCATCTTAGATTTTAACATCGCCATGAGTGAGTAGTCACCTTTCTAGGATGTAGGGTAGCCATGTTAGATTGATTAAAAGATGTTAATTGGATAAAAGAAATTGTGCTTTTAAAACATTATGTCTATGCATGTTTGGACTATAACGATAGTTAACGATTTCTGGCCGAAAATCATTGACTAAAATGGAATTCTTTTCCAAGGTAGAGATACGTGAATTGAATAGATAAAGCATGACATGGTAGATTAGACCTAGTAAATTGCCTAAAAGCTTGCTAGACCATCTGATCTATGATTGTAATGAACACATGATTCTTGCGAACTCAAAATGAATTATTTGCATGTTCCATATCCAATTGCATCAATATGTTAATCTACATGTGTGAACCTACTTCCCTAGATGTTTTTCATCATTGTTAATTCATCATTTGGTTTTATTTTGTTTTCATTTATGCTTTTTGTTAGTTTAGACATCATAATCCCAAAACCCAGATATTCATTAGATAAGGCCAAATTGGAAAACATTTCACATTCTATAGGAAACACTATCTCCCTGAGGATCGACCCCTACTTCCCTAATTACATTATTTGTTATTAGCCTAGTCTGGGTAATTTATCTTTGTATCGGGCTCGCGACAGGCACGATCAAATTTTGGCGCCGTTGCTGGGGAACACGGTTTAGTTTTCCTTTTTCTTGTCATTTTTATCGCAATTAGTTTTATCTAGTTTTTAGGAACCCAAATTCCTTTAGACCTCTCTTTATTTTTTATCTTAGCTTTCAATCTTATGCCCAGATCTTCTAGACTAGGGACCCTATCTCTTTAGACCCCGACCTAGAAAGAACTCTGCGTAGGAGACGAAAGCTATTCAACGAAATTTCAAAAGCTTCTGATACTTTAAGTTTAGACCATATTCGTGAAAATTACACGGATATTTTATCTAATCTTGAAGGAGAAGAAAATCCATTCTCATCTCCATTCTCAAAAACCAATCAACTTTCAAACAACACTCCATCTTCATCTTCACAAAAAAAAAAAAAAAAATGGTTCGACTTTCAGACCATTCCAAACCCACTGCAGAAACACTTCCAAGGGCTATTGCTACACCCCAAATCACAGCCACCAATTTCGAAATAAAACCTGCCTTTTTTAGTCTCATAGAAAGAAGTCAATTTAGTGGCAATGCCACAGAAGATCCCAACCTTCACATTCAAAACTTCTGTGACTATTGCTCCACTATTAGACAAACTGGAGTCACCCAAGGGCAGATTAGAGAGACGCTCTTCTCATTCTCATTGAGGGGTAAGGCAAAGTTGTGGATACATAGCCTTGATAAGGTTACATTAGGGATCACTGATTGGGATAGTTTAGCTCTTGCCTTCTACCAAAATTACTTTCCTCCAGAAAAGACCGCTTTGTTGAGAAGTCAAATCACTGGTTTCCAACAAGGGGATGATGAGAGCCTATATGAAGCTTGGGAGAGGTACAAGGACTTGTAAAGGGAGTGTCCTCATCATGGGATAGATCCATGGCGCCTTGCCATCACATTCTATAATGGGTGTTAGATAGAGTCCCGTCGTATCCTGGATTCTGCTAACAATGGAAGATTTGATCAAATTAATGTTGAAATTGCTCACACTACCATTGAATCCATGGCAGTTCACGATTCTCAATATAGAAATTCCTGCTCCATACCATCGAAATCTAAGCAAGAGGACCTGATAAGTGAATATTTGTATGGTTTTAACCCCTAATTTAGCTCGGTTTTGTATGTCATTTTTGCTTTGTTAAGCCACTTTATGAGCTAATGTCGTCTTCTAGGCGAATTCCTGTGTTCTAACCTGTTTTGTAGGAAAAGTGACGTTTCTACTCCCTTTTTCTATATTTCCGAGCATTTGCCTAGAACCCGACGATTTGAAGATGCAAGCTTGACCAAGTGAAAGGCATTTCAAGAAGGTTCACTAATTTAAAAGAGAGAAGAAGCAAAGACGGGTTCGTTGTTGTCGGAAGATCAATCAATTGGGCGGTAGAATTCATCGCTTTACATCAAATCCTATCAACAAACCCGATTGTATAAGTCAAGGGGGATGTTGGAAGTCAAGTCAAGAAAAGGAAGATGAAGCGTTAGTCAAGAGCTTCCAGAAGACGACTTACCCGATCGGGGATGTGTGTTGATCCAAGCATTGCGGCTCCTTCTTTCTAAATTTGTCCTATGTGTTTAATGCCCGACCTCTTCTCCACGAAACCCTAATGCTATATATAGATGCTCTAGCCCCTCATATCAAATCATCTCTTCTTCACACAACATCTCTTCTCTTCTTACATTTCTCTTTAGTTTAGTTCTTCTTCTTTCTTAGTTTAGTTTAGTTTTAGTTTTCTGCAGTTTAGTTCTAAGTTTTCTTCAATTGTAGTTGTTCTAGTTGTAATTGGAATTCAAGTTTCCGGGTTTGCATTTCCTATTCAAGTTCTTATTCCATTTCAATCTTTGCTCATCCTTTTTCGGTAATCTTTATTCTCGTCTATACATTATAGTTTCATTTTCTTTTAGTATTTCCTTTATCATGTTTATCATTCTTAGTTTTATAATCTTAGTTTCCTTTTCATTGTTAATCATGCATAAGTAGTCACCCTTCTAGGGTGTAGGATAGCCATGTTAGATTAATTAAAAGATGATAATTGGATAAAAGAAATTGTGCTTTTAAAACGTTGTGTCTATTCATGTTTGGATTGTAACGATAGTTATCGATTTTTGGCCAAAATCATTTGACTAGTATGAAATTCTTTTCCAAGGTAGACATACGAGAATTGAATAGACAAAGCATGACATGGAACATTAAGACCTACTAAATCGCAAAAAAAGCCTGCTAGACCATCTGATCTATGATTGTAATGAACACATCATTCTTACGAACTCACAATGAATTATTTGCATATCCTAAATCCAATTTCATCAATATGTTAATCTACATGTGTGAACCTACTTCCCTAGATTCTTTTCTTTATTGCATTGTTATTATTTAGTAATTAGTGACAAACATTTGCCAATCGTCCAAGGTAGAGTTCTAACCACAACTATTCACAAGTATCTCCCGTCTCCCCGAGATCGACCCCTTACTTCCCTAACTGCATTTATTTGTTGTTAGCCTAGCCAAGGGTTATTTATCTTTGATTAGGGTACGCGACAACCCGATCAAACTTTGGCGCCGTTGCCGGGGAGCACGGTTTTGTTTATTTGTGATTAGTAGATTTTTATCTTGTCTTTTTCTTTTTTTCTTCTTTTCTTTTGTGTCGAGGAACACTTGTTCCTTGAGATTTTTCTCACCTTTTCCTTGTAGTATAGTGACTCTTTTCAGGTAATAGGAATATTTTCTTTCAAAGGGATTGCTTTATTTTCTCTCAATGACTATCTATTTTCAACCTCCACAATGCGAGAATGAGCCTTTCCATGAATACCTCGACCGATTTTATAGCTATTCTAACCATATTATCTCTCTTGGGTATACCCTTGATGAGACCTATATGAGAGATTTCGTGATTCATGGAATGCTCATTAAGTGTCGTAGCCTGGCTATGCAATTGAGTGCTGGAAGTTTTTATCAGAAGAGAGGAAAGGAACTTTGGATTTTCTTGGACTTTATGGCATCCCAATCTCTGGATGAAACGCACCGGCGGTTGAGAATCCAAGAGCAAATCAATGAAATCAGGGCTCAACTTCAAATACTCAAAGGGCAAAAGGAAGAACCCACGTTTACAAAATGTAAGCCAATCAATTTTCCTTATGCTTTTTCACCCCCATGTGAGTCTATTTTCTCCTGTGCTTTTTCGTGTCCCCCATGTGAGTCTAATTCTCCCCAATCATATGAATTAATAGATGACGATGATGATGGTCCAACCTTTTCTATTGAAAGTCACTCTAGTGTCGTTCCATTTGACAATTTTGAGATCCCCATTATTGATATTAACCATATGGTAGCCAAGACTTTAGACAAGGATGTTGTTAAGCCCATTTGTGACTCCCATGGAGAGTCGTTGATCGAGTCATCAGATTTCTTTGAAAATCCCTTCGCTAAGGATATTCCTGATTTATTTGAAAATAATACTGGGTTTTGTGAACGCAGCCTTGAAATTAAGTGGGATCAACCACCCATTTTTTATTCCCAATCCTTTGATTCACCCTACCCCCAATTAGAGTCCACTAACGATATTTTGGGAGCTAATTGTTTGTTCCATGATCTTAAACATTTTACTCCATCTCTCACTGACGAGTGGAGCAGTTCAGTGGTCATCTATGAAGTTTGTCATGCGCACAATGATAAGATATATCAATTCTTACCTTCAATATTTCATGCCTATATCTTGTCAATTGCTTACATATGTTTTTGTATAGCTCATGCGCAGGTATATGATCGACTTCTAAGGGCATTGACATGTTTTTTAAGGCACAAAGAATGATTTTCATTAATAAAGAGTCTAGCTTGACGTTAAACCAGCGCTTCTCGGGAGGCAACCCGTGTTCCTTTTCTTTTTGCATTTTTATTTTTGTATTCCCTTTTTCGTTGTTAGGATTTATTTTGAAAATGAAAGAATTTTTGAAGAATCCATCAAGACCTTCCTTATCAAGTCTAAAAGACTAGCTTGGGGGAGTCCGCGCTGACTAGTAAGCTTCACTCTTCTTTCATTTTTTTTCCTTTTCCCCATTAAGCATCTCATTGCATGTTTAGTCTTCGTGCTCACATTGAGGACAATGTGTTGTTTAGCTTGGGGGAGGGATTGCATTTTCCCATTTTGAATTTTAGTTTATCATTTTTCAAATTTTGAATAAAAGAAAAAGAAGACTTTTGAGAAAATTTAAAAATTTCTGAACATCATTGAATGCTTTTCATGCGTTGCTTGCTTGTTTACTATGCTTTCATGTTACATTTCCCAAACTTAGAGCTTTTAAAAGATAATGATTCAATATTTATTGAATTGTGCATACATGGGGAAGTCTTGTACACAGTAAGCATGGAATGAATCTATAGATGAGTACGCTTGATCTTGACATTTGGCAAGTTACATATATTGTAAGGTAGAACCTCTTTAGACTGGTACATCTATAACCAGTCTCATCTAGGTGTGTGTAGTTCTCCTTGTGATGTGTGTCATGTCAAAACGCATATAAGTATGGTTCTCATTTCATTTCTATAAGCATTGCATTCATGATTCACTATGATTTGAAGCCTTTTTCACTTTAATTTGCCCCTCAAAATAAGCCCCTTCATACAAATGCTTCACAAAATAATAGCTACACATAAAAACTGCCTACCTTTTGAGCTAGTAGCTAGACTATGGTGTATGGGTGCTCTTTTGAGAAGATTTTGTTCCTTAATGACAAAGTGAATTTGGAGAACGAAAAATATTCAAGAAGTGATGTTCAAAAGAAAAGAAAAGAAAAGAAAGAAATAGAAAAAATGAAAAAATCGGAAAATTGAAAAATTGAAAAAGAAAAAGAAAAAGAAATAAAAAATTAGAAGAAGTTGCGAGTATCTCCTCAAAATGTCAAGTCAATATTCAGAAGGAGTTTACTCTTGTGTTTCGTGTGTAATAAGCCACTTGTTCAGTCTGGCTTCGTTTATTCGTTTTTTGGGAATTAACTGAAGGTTTGGATTGAGTAGTCATTTATCATTGGTCAGTTGCTAGCTCATTCTAATCTTCACATGACCATAACTATTTGTCCACCTTTCATCCATTTCCCAAAGCTTTCTTCTTATTTTTCCGGCTTCTTTTCTATGTGCATTATGATCTTTGACTTGTGTTTTGAATTGTTTACCATATTAGACTGCGGACACATTTTCATAAGTCGTAGATAGGTGAGTGTCTCAAAAAATTTACACATAAAGAAATCACCTTTTACATAAATGAGTGTTCGAGTGTGCCGTGAGAGTCCATTTGTCAAAAGATCATGCAAGAGCCGAAAATTCTATAGTGAAATTCTTTGTGCTACGCCGTTATGTAAATCTCAGCCATGTTTATGTATCATTTTTGCCCACGTTGTTTTTGGGTTATGATTCATTATGTTTCCAAAGCTTTATGTTGAGATTTGTTTCTTGATGGTGTAATAGCCAATGCTTGCAACCTTGTCCTGGTATTGTTTGTTATGTTTGCTTGAGGACAAGCAAAGGTTTAGCTTGGGGGAGTTTGATAAGTGAATATTTGTATGGTTTTAACCCCCAATTTAGCTCGGTTTTGTATGTCATTTGTGCTTTGTTAGGCCACTTTATGAGCTAATATCGTCTTCTACGCGAATTCCTGTGTTCTAACTTGTTTTGTAGGAAAAGTGACGTTTCTACGCCCTTTTTCTATATTTCCGAGCATTTGCCTAGAACCCGACGATTTGAAGATGCAAGCTTGACCAAGTGAAAGGCATTTCAAGAAGGTTCACTAATTTAAAAGAGAGAAGAGGCAAAGACGGTTTCGTAGTTGTCGGAAGATCAATCAATTGGGCGGAAGAATTCATCGCTTTACATCAAATCCTATCAACAAACCCGATTGTATAAGTCAAGGGGGATGTTGGAAGTCAAGTCAAGCAAAGGAAGATGAAGCGTTAGTCAAGAGCATCCAAAAGACGACTTACCCGATCGGGTAAGTGTGTACCCGATCAGGGATGTGTGCTGATCCAAGCATTGCGGCTCCTTCTTCCTAAATTTGTCCTATGTGTTTAATGCCTGACCTCTTCTCCACGAAACCCTAATGCTATAAATAGATGCTCTAGCCCCTCATATCAAATCATCTCTTCTTCACACAACATCTCTTGTCTTCTTACATTTCTCTTTAGTTTAGTTCTTCTTCTTTCTTAGTTTAGTTTAGTTTTAGTTTTCTCTAGTTTAGTTTAGTCTAGTTCTAAGTTTTCTTCAATTTTAGTTGTTCTAGTTGTAATTGGAATTCAAGTTTCCGGGTTTGCATTTCCTATTCAAGTTCTTATTCCATTTCAATCTTTGCTCATCCTTTTTCGGTAATCTTTATTCTCGTCTTTACATTATAGTTTCATTTTCTTTTAGTATTTCCTTTATCATGTTTATCATTCTTAGTTTTATAATCTTAGTTTCTTTTTCATTGTTAATCATGCGTAAGTAGTCACCCTTCTAGGGTGTAGGATAGCCATGTTAGATTAATTAAAAGATGATAATTGGATAAAAGAAATTGTGCTTTTAAAACGTTGTGTCTATGTATGTTTGGATTGTAACGATAGTTATAGATTTTTGGCCAAAGTCATTTGACTAGTATGAAATTCTTTTCCAAGGTAGACATACGAGAATTGAATAGACAAAGCATGACATGGTAGATTAAGACCTAGTAAATCGCAAAAAAAGCCTGCTAGACCATCTGATCTATGATTGTAATGAACACATCATTCTTACGAACTCACAATGAATTATTTGCATATCCTAAATCCAATTTCATTAATATGTTAATCTACATGTGTGAACCTACTTCCCTAGATTCTTTTCTTTATTGCATTGTTATTATTTAGTAATTAGTGACAAACATTTGCCAATCGTCCAAGGTATAATTCTAACCACAACTATTCACAAGTATCTCCCGTGTCCCCGAGATCGACCCCTTACTTCCCTAACTGCATTTTTTTTTTGTTAGCCTAGCCAAGGGTTACTTATATTTGATTAGGGTACGCGACAACCCGGTCAGGACCCCACTTTTACACTTTTACAAGCTCAAGTAGCCCTTCTCACACAAAAGCTAGAACAACTTCAATCCTTTACATCTCAACAAAGTGACAATGGTGTAAGTAAACTTGAAGCCATGATGCTGCAATTGGCTCAAAGGCAAGACACCATGATAGCTCAATTCCAGGAGAGCGATCAAGCTAAGGACGCCGCCATCAAATTGTTGGAAGCTAAAATTTCCCAATATGCCTCTTCTAATACCCACTAAAAGCAAGGGCAGCTGCCTTCACAATGTTACCAACCTCACGAAACTGTAAATGCCATTTCCTCGAGAAGTGGTAAGCATAATGATGAGCCCGTGGATGTTGATGTTGAAGATGAGGTGCCCATGCCAAAAGGGAAAGAGCCCGAGATTCCTATTGAGATCAAAGTCCCATTTCCCCAAAGATTAGCCAAGCACAAGGAGGAGGCAAAGTATGGTAAATTCCTTGACGTCATCAAGAATTTGAAGGTAACAGTCCCTTTCATTGAATTGCTTACCCAAGTTCCTTCTTATTCCAAGTTTATGAAGGAAGTCCTCGAAAAGAAGAGATCCTTCAATGAGATGAAGACCGTAGCTTTCACTGAAGAGTGTAGTGCACTCTTGCAAAATACGTCTCCACCAAAACTTAAGGACCCTGGCAGTTACTCCATCCCTTGCACTATAGCCACGTATACCATTGATAAGGCCCTTTGCGACCTAGGTGCTAGTGTAAGTGTCATGCCCTTTTCTATGTTTGAAAAACTTAACATGTGTGCTTTGAATGCACTAATATTACTTTGCAAATGCCAGACCGTTCTCTAAAACAACCTATGGGTGTTTTAGAAGATGTGCCCGTCAAAGTTGGTAAGTTTTCCATTCCCGTTGACTTTCTAGTACTTGACATGGACGAGGACTCTCAAATCCCAATCATTTTAGGAAGACCCTTTTTGCACACCACTGGTGCAGTTTTTGATGTCAAGAATGGGAAGTTGACACTAGAGATATGAGATGACAAGGTGACCTTTAGTAAAAATTCCACCGTTAGGAGTCCTGTGCTAGAAGACTCATGTTATGTGCTTTATGTTGATGACTCTTCTATTGTTTCTTCTACGCCTCAATCCTTACTGACGGATCCGTTAAAGGCACATGTTAGTGTTGATTCTCTTGCAGGTGAGCATACTAAAAGCACTACTGCTAAAAGTGCTAGAAGAGGCTATTCCTGGAAAAGCTTGGCATGGATGGAGAATGTAAAGAACGCTATGATGATGAGCTTGGATGATAGTGAGCTTAAAGATAAAGGATGATCAAAGAAAGAAATGGAGTCTAGCAAGACTTTTAAATTGCGCTTCTCGGGAGGCAACCCGTGTTCCTTTTCTTTTTGCATTTTTATTTTTTTTGTATTCCCTTTTTCATTATTAGGATTTATTTTGCAGGTGAAAGAGTTTTGACGAATCTATAAAGACCTTCCTTGTCAAGTCCAAAATACTAGCTTGGGGGAGTCCGCGCTGACTAGTACGCTTCACTCTTCTTTCATTTTTTCTTTTCCCCATTAAACATCTCATTGCATATTTTGTCTTTGTGCTCATATTGAGGACAATGTGATGTTTAGCTTGGGGGAGGGATTGCATTTTCCCATTTTGCATTTTAGTTTATCATTTTTCCAATTTTGAATAACAAGAAAAAGAAGATTTTTGAGAAAATTTAAAAATTTCTGAAAATAATGCTTTTCATGCTTTGCTTGCTTGTTTACTATGCTTTCATGTTACATTTCCCAAAACTTAGAGCTTTCAAAAGATAATGATTCAATATTCATTGAATTGTGCATACATGGGGATGTCTTGTACACAGTCGGCATGGAATGAATCTATAGATGAGTACGCTTGATCTTGACATTTGGCAAGTTACATATATTGTAAGGTAGAACCTCTTTAGGCTGATACATCTATACCCAGTCTCATCTAGGTGTGTGTAGTTCTCCTTGTGATGTGTGCCATGTCAAAACACATAAGTATGGTTCTCATTTCATTTCTATAAGCATTGCATTCATGATTCACTAAGATTTGAAGCCTTTTTCACTTTGAATTACACATCAAAATTAGCCCCTTCATACAAATGCTTCACAAAATAATAGCTACATATAAAAACTGCCTACCTTTTGAGCTAATAGCTAGACTATGGTGTATGGGTGCTCTTTTGAGAAGATTTGTTCTTTTATGTCAAAGTGAATTTGGGAGAACGAAAATGTTCAAGAAGTGATGGTATGTTCAAAAGAAAAAAAAAAGAAAAGAAAAGAAATAAAAGAGAAACGAAAAGAAGAAAAAAAAGGGAAGAAATAAAAGAAGAAGTGGTGAGTATCTCCTCAAAATGTCAAGTCAATATTCAGAAGGAGTTTACCCTTGTGTTTCGTGTGTAATAAGCCAATCCGTTCATTCTGGCTTCGTTTTTGGTCTTTTGAGAATTAACCGAAAGTTTGGATTGAGTATTCATTTATTATTGGTCAGTTGCTAGCTCATTCGAACCTTCACATGACCATAACTGTTTGTCCACCTTTCACCCATTTCCCAAAGCCTTCTTCACATCTTTTCGGCTTCTTTTCTATGTGCATTGTGATCTTTGACTTGTGTTTTGAATTGTTTACCATATTAGATTGCGGACACATTTTCATAAGTCGTATATAGGTGAGTGTCTCAAAAACATTTACACATAAAGAAATCACCTTTTATATGCAATGAGTATTTGAGTGTGCCGTGAGAGTCCATTTGTCAAAAGATCATGCAAGAGCCGAAAATCTATAGTGAAATTCTTTGTGCTACGCCGTTATGTAAATCTCAGCCATGTTTATGTATCATTCTTGCCCAAGTTGTTTTTGGTTTATGATTCATTATGTTTCCAAAGCTTTACGTTGAGATTTGTTTCTTGATGGTGTAGTAACCAATGCTTGCAACCCTTGTCCTGGTATTGTTTGTTATGTTTGCTTGAGGACAAGCAAAGGTTTAGCTTGGGGGAGTTTGATAAGTGAATATTTGTATGATTTTAATCCCCATTTTAGCTCGGTTTTGTATGTCATTTGTGCTTTGTTAAGCCGTTTTATGAGCTAATATCGTCTTCTAGGCGAATTCCTATGTTCTAACCTGTTTTGTAGGGGAAGTGACGTTTCCTACGCCCTTTTTCTATATTCCCGAGCATTTGCCGAGAACCCGACGATTTGAAGAAGCAAGCTTGACCAAGTGAAAGGCATTTCAAGAAGGTTCACTAATTCAAAAGAGAGAAGAAGTAAAGACGATGTCGCAGTTGTCGGAAGATCAATAAATTAGGCGGAAGAATTCATCGCTTTACATCAAACTCTATCAACAAACCCGATTGAAGAGGTCAAGGGGGATGATGGAAGTCAAGTCAAAGCAAAGGGAGATGAAACATTAGTCAAAAGCTTCTAGATGACAACTTACCCGATCGGGTAAGTGTGTACCCGATCGGGTATCCTTGCTGCTTCGAGTAAATTGCTTCAACTTCCTCCTTTTGTCCTATATGTTCAATACACGACCCATTCCCCACGAAACCCTAATGCTATATAAAGGATGCTCCAGCCACTCTTCTCAACATCTCACACATCCTCTTCTCATCCTTTCTTCTCTTCTTACATTTTCTCTTTAGATTAGGAGGAAGGGAGAACTAGTCTCTCTTCTCTCATTTTCTTCTTTTCATCTTTAGTTCTTAGTTTATTTCTGTCCTTTCTAGATCAAAACTTTAGCTTAGATCAATAAGAATTTCAATCTTTGTAATCTACTTTGTTGGGTTCAAGTGTTTTAATTCAAGGAACGATTATTCTATGCAAGGGATTTCTATTATTGTTATCACTTTCATTGTTGATCGTCACCTACGTATTTCTATTTTATCCTTTGTTTAATGTCTTTATGTTTCTTATTTTGATTGTTATTTTCTATCCATGTTATCTTAGATTCATTTTAGTACCATTATAATCGTCGTTTCATTTCCTAGATTGTCAATTTAGCGTCGTCATTATCGCCACATAGAGAGTCTTAAAATATTGTCAAA